>JBBPCY010069589.1:0-12126 GCA_037974405.1 Brachyalestes nurse
CACACAGTGACCTACATATGAATCATTCAAGCAGAACAAAGCACATCTAACTTAAGGCCTGAACCAGTGAAGAAACAGGTGCAGATGAATAACGGTAAAAAGGCCTGTGATTTTGTGCCCAGATCATTTGTGGATACACTTTGGCCAGATTCCAATTACACTTTTCTGTAAAAGGCGTTCCCACGGTGTCCAGATGAGACCTTACATGTGTTTTCCCAGCCCAGAGTGCAAGAAGTCTGTTGATTTAGGAATGACACCAGTCTTAACACCCCACTTCAGCTCAGTGAGGGGTTTTAATGAGCTCATTATTTGGCTCCGGTGTGGAAGCAGTGAAAACACCTGAACCTGCAGGACAGGGTTCCTCCAGGACCAGGATTAAGAAACACTGCTCTATGGTGTAGAAGTTCTTCTAAATTACAGATGAGGAACAAACCCCTAAACTGGAGTGTTCTGGCCATTTAAAGAATTAATCCATGCATACTGTTTTTGGAATGACTCGTGCTTTACATGGCATTATGGTACAGTTGTGATGTCAGAAATGTGGGCGTGGCTTAAGATGATACAGTACAGCACTTATTCACGGTTTTGTCATCGGACAATAGTGGCACACTTTTCAACAGTGAAATGACGATCCAAACGCTACCTTCTACACCCTCAAACACCCACCATACAGCAAGCAGACACACACACACACACACACCCCTGCCCCTTGTGCCTCCACACACAGGCACTATTGTCTTGGGTGCCTGAGAGGAGAACAGAGCAGGCCAGCTTGAGCCTGACACCACACAACACAGGGAAGTCAATGTGCACTGCTGATTGCCCTTCAAATCACAACAATTCCTCCTTTCTTTTCCAATTAGCTGCAATATTAGTCTCGGCTTTGTTTGTTTCTTCCATATCCGCTCTGCCGTGGTTGAATGGTACATCTCATATGAATTCACCTTCACCATTGCAGCCATGGCAACATCATAATACACCAGCACACCCACACCCCTCAGAACGCACTCCAGTTCATTTGTACACTCCATGATGTCAGCGTGTCCCAGGCCAAAGCTCGTGCCCTGCAGAGCACGCTCCTGTACACACACTGCTGAAGAAAGTGCCAATTGTCCCTCTATTGTGTTGATAGATTGTGCCTGGAGTGACAGACAGTTTTGTGGTGAGATGGAAAGATGGAGGGGACTGGAGTCATGGAACAGACTGACTCCGATGACAACGTGTGGAGGATCTGAACCAGAACCGGCTTTGGAGGGAACCATATAGCAGAAGAGTGTGTGTAGCTCCTTAAGAATGACACGGCCGTCAGCAATGTCCAGATCCACTTCTGCTCAGCTATGACGCATTGACTTCATGGTACACAATGCAAGTCATTATTAAGTAACAGAGGTGAGATGCGGAGGCCTGGACATTCCTGTGGCTTTGTAAGGATTAAATGAATTCTCCAGCATTTTTCAACCTAACCTGAACAGATTTTTCTCCCAATTCTATAGCTTATTGTAGATTACTATGAAAAAAAATGCAGAAAAGATTGTTACCCTGAGAAAAGAACAGAAAACCTGTTGAGTCAAAACTACCCATGGTCTTCTTTTTAATGTGTGTTCGACAAGAGATTTTACGTTCTTTTCTCAGTGCAAGAAAACATATGAGCATTATGAAAACAAGGTATTCAAGTGTATGATACTGATGCAGGTTGGTTAGTGTTGTGGATACAATTGATGCAAGGGAGTAAGATTTGATTCTTATTCTGGGTGGCCCTTTATAGTCATGCGTGAACACACCACAGCACACAATGTGAACAATCTGAAATTCTTTCTCTACATTTAACCCATTCACCAAGTAAAACATTGGGCAGCCACCAGCATGGCACCTGGGAGCAGAGTGTGGGGATGGTTCCTTGCTCAAGGGTACCTCAGTGGGGCCATTGGCAGTGCTGGGATTCAAACCCACAATCTTCTGATCGCATGGGCAACTTTTCTAACCACCAGGCCACCAGCGGCCCCACAGCTACATTCCCTACAGCTGCGATACCGAAAAATGGATAAAAGTGTCCGCCAAATGATGTGTATGTAATGCTGGAGGGTTCCTTTAAGGAGTTTAATAAAGTTCATGAACAAATGAACACACTACCACACACAGACTCCAAAGCGTTGTCAATAATCTAGCAATTGTGTTCCTTCAGTTGGGGCCACTGCAACACAATGTTTTCTTAAAAGCAACAAGTTTTCAATTTCTTTGAAAATTTTCAAGTATCTCTACATAACACCATAGACACCAAGACTAAGCATTGAAGGCCAGTTGTAATACAGACCTACTCTAAAATACCTGACAATAATATCCTGGCCTTTGAGTCAACTATGTAAAAAAAGTGATATTTCTTTTAGAAATTAGAGGCCAGTACACGATAATACATGCTCTTTAACATCATCAGTTATTTTCACTCAGAAGACTATTGAAAATTAGCATGCAGTCTCATTCCTATCTGGCCAAGTAACCACTGTGTGTGTGTGTGTGTGTGTGTGTGTGTGTAGCACCACCCACTTGTCTACTACAGCATATGATTACACACTTAAGAACCTCACTCAAACAGATAAACGTCTGCATGCTCCACATCAAGCATGGACCAACTGAACAGTTAAAGACCAAGCAATTGTGCTTATCTGTGCTGAAGAACTTTACAAAAATAAGACCCAAATATTACTGTGAGCACTTTAATGCCAAAGAGTCTATTAAGCATCTACTAATATGTGTTTTACCCATTTTGTACATATACACATCTCACACATTTAGAAAAGAAGAAATAACAATCCTGGAGATCTGAATAACAGGAAACTGCCAGTGTTCTGGTGTGACTCTGTAGGATATCAAATTGCAGACTTTGTCTAAAAATAAGCTGTAAAACACCTAATGCAAATGCACTAAAAACAGAGGTATGACTAAATTTAAAAACAAGATCTAGCACCTCATTGGAATATTTAGCACTTGATATTTGGAGACTTATTTCTGAAATGTTTATAGCACAAATGGTAATTGCATGCAAACTGTGCCATAAAGCACAATGATCGGCACTGTTTTCGGATTTAAAACAGATTTTTCTTGCCACCAGAATGTTACATTAAATCACACATCACCTGCTGTTGATAAAACCTTCTATGGGTGGACGTGATGGGAAGAGAAGGCTTACCTTCGCGGATGATCTTCACTTCATAAACAGCCAGACCGAAATGCCAGCAATGCCAGTATGATGCCAATCTCTTTCCCTTATGGCATCTGTGCTCCCAAGCCCTCCCTCTTCATCCCTCTGTTTTCCAAACCCCCACCACGCTCATTCTCACATTCAGTCCAGACTATCAGCACTATACTATATTTGTTTGGTTTTTCAGTGAGCAGTATGTGTTGTTCTGATCATCACCATCTGGAGCGGTTTAGTAATTGTAAAGTCTGCTGTTAGCGGCTACTTTGTGACCATGTACAATTATTTTCATCCAACAGGAACATTTTTTCAGTCTTTATTCTATAATTCAGTGGGGCAGGCTGAGCTGAACCGAGCTCCGGGGTGAGTGGAGAACTGAAGAGTTTACTGGGGCTCAGGTCTGAGACTCTGAGTTTCTGGTTTTTCCATCACCTTCACAAAGCCCCAAATCTATTTCCAGATTTATTGACATCACCGTCCTTTTTAACACTGTTTTCATAGTTCTAGCATCTCTCTCACATTTTCTAGCTATCTGTTTATCTATACTATATGGACAAAAGTATTGGGACACATCTTTCAGTTACTGAATTCAGGTGGCCCTTACTTCCAGTGATGGGCAATGCTCCAGCGCACCAAGACATTTTAGACAATGCCATGCTTACTTTGTGGACAGAGTCCGGGGAAGAACCTTTTCTTTTCCAGCATGACTGTGTCCTAGTGCACAAAGCAAGCTCCATAAAGACGTGGCTGGATGAGTTCAGTGTGGAAGAACTTGACTGGGCCACACAGAGCCATGGCCTCAACCCCATCCAGCTTTAGGATGAACTGGAACGGAGATTCTTAGCCAGGCCTTCTCGTCCAACATCAGTGCCTGACCTCATAAATGCTCTACAAAATGAATGGACATAAATAGTAACCCTCCAACATCTTGTGGAAATCTTTGCAAGGAGAGTGGAAGCTGTTATAGCTGCAAAGTGGGGACCAACACTGTATTAAAGTCTATGTATTTGAATGTAGTGTCATTAAAATCCCTGTTGGTGTCCCAAAACTTTTGTCCATATAGTCTGTCCGTAAGCTACCAATAAATGGTATCATTTATTGGCATCAGTACACCATGACTAGTGGCAACGGGTACTGGTGTATATAACACAATCAGCTTACAGACTGTACTTACTGCAACTGTACTTTGTAAATCAGGGGATGCTCACATTCCATACAAACCTTTGATGATATCAGCCACCGATACGAAGACCAAAATGTTCATCCTTATCGAGACAGAGGCAGGAAAGGGTTAGAATCAACAGCTTCAGGGATCAGAGGTCATTGTAGTTACTCTGGCCTGTAAATTGTGTTCAGTAAACTCATAATTGAGTAAATTCATAATTCAGTAAAGTCATAATTGATTTGATGGACAAAAATAATAATCTTCCTCCTTTGGAAAACTCAAACACAGTCAGGTTTAAATTCAGTATGTTTGTGATGTCCTAAAAATGTGTAGATGTATCTATAGGTAGAGTATCTATTTATTCAGCCTACAACAGTTTAGCCCCACCCTTTCACACTGAATTTACAAGTAGTGTTTCAGCTCAAACTAAGTAGATCAGGGGTTATTTCCATATTTAAAGCACAATTGCAGAAACAGCCCTAATATGGCAATCAGTGTTTTGTTCCGGGCAAACAGACAAAACACTGGTTGCCATATCAGATCTAATGCAGCTGATATCGTCCCTCCTGTTCTCTCTCTCTCTCTGAGAAATGTCTCTCTGGGTAGAGACAAGAGAACATAGGTGTCACCACCATTCACTCTGAGGGGAACGTGTCCCCCTCACATTTCATAATTATTCATTTGGACCCCCCCACATTAAACGTAAATAACTCAAGAAGTATTTGGTATTAATCATACACAATCATCTTGGAACTGAATCATTTTGCGTAAAACAAAAAACACCTTTTTTTGTAATGGGAACTTTCAAATTACACATAGAAAGTGACTTTTTTTTCTCACCCTTGTTACTCTGGGAAGACGTGTCAGTAAAGTTTGGTGACAAAACGTATAATCCTGACAGAGATACGACTTCATGAATACTGCTTAAAATGAACATGGACAGATGTTTAGTTAGGTACATGCTACAAGCTATATAAATCAGCCCAATATTTTTTCAAATTTAATCAAAATATGTGCCATAACCACGATTTAGGGCCTTTTTTCGTGCTAGGACAATGCTTCACTTCTCTGTATTTTCGGCAGTATCTGCGCTAACTGGTCACTGAGGGACAGTAGGAGAGAAATAATGTGTTGATTCCTTATCGTATTTGTTTGCAAATCGGTTAAAACAGGTTGAAATGCCCTGAGACAGGGAAAGTCCGTAATCCTAACCCTAGCCCTAATCCTAACCCTAAACCTAACCTTAACCCTAAAATACACAGGGATGTGAAGTGTTGTCCTAGCATGAAAAAGTGAAGCGTTGTTCTAGCACGAAAAAAAACCCTAAATCGTGATCGCAGCACGTATTTTGATTAAATTGTATTTCGTGATGGCTGCACGAAAAGTCGCAAGATGAGTTGAATAAATATATTTGGAATTAGACCAAAGACATATATTTTCACTTTTTTTCAGGGGCCCATTGCTGCAAAGATACAGGCATCTGAAAATGTCTGACCAAGCATTGTTGCCGACAAAGAAGAATCACATTTCATGCCTGTTTAACTATATGGGGCTAGGCTAAGGAAATTTGGGATTTTTCATATTGGCCCAGGGGTGAACAAAATGCCACAAAATGGTTCAATGGTTGAACCGAAATTACTGTGATCCCAATCCTGTGACCTCTAACAGTTTCACTGAAGCACAGACTGCATTCAAATATTGAACGTCCCTTCTGTTTTTGGCAGTTTTGGTGTAAGTAAAAATTCAATTAAATTCAATTTTCAATTTTCAATTTTTATTTATAAAGCGCTTTTTACTACCAAGTTGTCACAAAGCAGCTTTAGAGTCCAGGGCCGAGCCTAAAGTGAGTAAGACAAAGGCGACAGAAGCGAGGATAAACTCCCTCAGCCGGAGGAAGAACCTTGGGAGGAACCAGACTCAAAAAGGGAACCCATCCTTCTCAAGTCGACCCGGGGAGAAAGAAAAGAGAGTTAATTATAAACCCCCACCACGCTCATTCTCACATTCAGTCCAGACTATCAGCACTATACTATATTTGTTTGGTTTTTCAGTGAGCAGTATGTGTTGTTCTGATCATCACCATCTGGAGCGGTTTAGTAATTGTAAAGTCTGCTGTTAGCGGCTACTTTGTGACCATGTACAATTATTTTCATCCAACAGGAACATTTTTTCAGTCTTTATTCTATAATTCAGTGGGGCAGGCTGAGCTGAACCGAGCTCCGGGGTGAGTGGAGAACTGAAGAGTTTACTGGGGCTCAGGTCTGAGACTCTGAGTTTCTGGTTTTTCCATCACCTTCACAAAGCCCCAAATCTATTTCCAGATTTATTGACATCACCGTCCTTTTTAACACTGTTTTCATAGTTCTAGCATCTCTCTCACATTTTCTAGCTATCTGTTTATCTATACTATATGGACAAAAGTATTGGGACACATCTTTCAGTTACTGAATTCAGGTGGCCCTTACTTCCAGTGATGGGCAATGCTCCAGCGCACCAAGACATTTTAGACAATGCCATGCTTACTTTGTGGACAGAGTCCGGGGAAGAACCTTTTCTTTTCCAGCATGACTGTGTCCTAGTGCACAAAGCAAGCTCCATAAAGACGTGGCTGGATGAGTTCAGTGTGGAAGAACTTGACTGGGCCACACAGAGCCATGGCCTCAACCCCATCCAGCTTTAGGATGAACTGGAACGGAGATTCTTAGCCAGGCCTTCTCGTCCAACATCAGTGCCTGACCTCATAAATGCTCTACAAAACGCATTTATGAGCAGCTTTAGAGTCCAGGGCCGAGCCTAAAGTGAGTAAGACAAAGGCGACGGAAGCGAGGATAAACTCCCTCAGCCGGAGGAAGTACCTTGGGAGGAACCAGACTCAAAAAGGGAACCCATCCTTCTCAAGTCGGCCCGGGGAGAAAGAAAAGAGAGTTAATTATAAAGGAACCTGTAAACTTCTAAGACACCCTCTGTTTTCGTATGACGTGCAGGTTCTCCTCTCAACTAAAATGCTGTAGTCAAAATACACAAACAAACTGCAGTCACAGAGTTACGTGAGCATTTTATTCACAGAATATTACTGGAACGGAAAACAATAAGGTTTATCTTAGATCTGACATGATTTCCTCTTCACTGTGAGGCAAACCGCAACAGGATAAACTGAGACTGAGGAGAAGTAAAGGAAGACAGTGATGGACGTTTCAAAATAAAGCACATTCAGAGAACGGGGAGGTGGGGGGCTGTTGGTGGTGAGCTCTATCCACCTCCAAACCTGCATCTGTTTTCTTATCTTGGATTGGTCCATAAATCTCTATTGTGGTATTAAGGGCTGCACAATATATCACCTGATAATCGTAATCTCGATATCAGTTTCTATAATATAGATATCACAGAAGGCTGTCACAGCTCAAGATGAGTTACTAAGTGTTCTAATGATTTGAGGTCTTCATTTATGGCATTTATCAGACACTTTTACTCAAAGCAACTTCCATTCCCTAACTACAGAGGGCAGTTTCCCAGGGTAAGGGTCTTGCTTAGGAACGCAGTGGTGGTATGCTGAAGGTAGGATTCGAACCCATGACCTCTTGGTCCAGAGGCAGGTATCCTACCCACTAGGCCACCACCACCCATGTCTTCATGTAATCCAACATAAGTCTAATTTTTAACCGTAAAAGGTGTTGTCAAATCAGTGCATTAATGGGCGGGGCTAAACTGCTGTAGCCAGAATAAGAAAACACCTTTAAATGTGTTGGTTTTGTGACGTCACAAAAACTATAATTTAAAAATAGGCTGTTTTTGTGGCTTACTTTGTACATATGGACAGTGCTGAGGGGAGTAAATGTACCATTTGAAACAATATATATACGGACTTTAAGCCTTTCGGCCCAGAAAAGTGATGACATGGGCCCTTTTATATTATGAAAGGGTTCGCAATCACAATAAGTAGCAGTAAAAATGTAATACTGAATGTAATACTGATATTTTGTCCATATCGTGCAGCTCTAATGGCCTGATGTTCAGATAACCATGAAGATCCGAGGACCTGCAGTTTCCCTGCACCACACACACAAGATCCAGCCCATTAGCCACTTATCAAGCACACAGTGTGAACTGCACGAAATTCTTCCTTTGGATTTAACCCATTCATCAAGTGAAGCAGCGGGCAGTCAGGAACACAGCACCTGGGGAGCAGTGTGTGAGGACAGTACCTCATTCAAGGGTACCTCAGAGGTGCCACCAGCAATCTTGGGATTTGAAACCATGACTTTCTGATCGCAGAAACCATTAGGCCACCAGCTGCCAGTAGCATTGAAATGCTACTATTAAACTTCAATATGTTTTAGCCTAATTATACATTAAAACCACCTGCCTTTTAATTTCAATATAACACTATTTGATTGATATTTCTACACTGGGACACACCTGTTTTTGAGGTGCCAATCTTAATGCTTCAGTATACCAAGACAGTTTGGACAACTTTCTGGATCACAAAGTTGTGGGTTCGTATCCCAAGACTTCTAGTGCCCTTAAGCAAGGTACCGTCCCCACAAACTGCTCCCTGGGTTCTGTGGGTTAAATGCAGAAAAAGAATTTTGTGCTGTTCACACTGTGTGGTGTGGTGTATAGATATAAAACGCTTCCTGTAATTGCTGACAAGCTTTTTGCATGCCTCCACTGGTATTTTCCCATAGACTGTGACAGTTTGCAAAAAGTATGACTAATGTTGGACAAGGCACTTTTTGTTCAAATGTAAATAAAAGCTGAGAAACATTTTTTTCCACAATGATGCTTCTTGTACGTCTTATCTTCTGAGAGGCGCCGGTGTCATTTCCAATCAAGAAGAAACTTGGTTGTTGAATAAAACTGGCCAGGGGCATGAATAATTTTGTTTATAAATGTGTTTGTCTACATTGTAGATTAATATTGGAAACAAACAAAATGAAGGAACACATGGAATTATGCAATAAGCAAAAGAAAAAAGAAACAAACCAGAATATGTTTTGTAATAAGGTAATGATGGACTGTTGTTTTTTTTTTTACCTAGTTAAGTGGTTCTTGCCGTAATGTGGAGTAGAACCATAGTGGAATAGGATCACTAACTGTGTACCGACCCGACCATCACAACTGATGATCCCAAACAGGCAAATTCCACTAATGAAGTCTTGACAAAAAACACCTGTTAATTAAATACAATTCCAGTACTAAATACAATTTTCAGTACTAATCTACAATTAAACACGTATGAAGTTTGGGTGTATATACATACATGTTTTTTTTTTTTTCATAGGTTTGTCAATACTGGGATTAGTGGCTAAAGCTGTTTATCGATGTAAAAGGACCAATATTCAGATCACCGCTTTCATGTGAAACTGCCTGTATCAAATCCAAAATGCTTTTGTTAATTCCTATTCTTTTATAATCATATTTTTTAAAATCATTTTGGGCACCTTTTGGTTTGCTTACTCTCATTATATTTGCAGTGACAAACACATCCATGTTTTGTGCTGCCTGTGAAATAACAAAGGAGACAATAACACCACCTAGTGGCTACAAATGAAACCCCCAAAGGTGGTAAAGGGAAAGCTCAAGAAGGAAAACACATCCAACGTGATATAGAAAATATTTATTGTTAGGTGATTTGTAAACCATTAACAAAAGCCATCAAAATATTACTGCTGTAAAAAATATATATACAAGCATAGAAAACTGTAAGATCTCCAGTCATTTCAGTGACAAACCAGACAATATATAAAATGCTTTAGTCTTAAGGTTCCATTATATGTAGTCATTCATCAACAGCAACTGCTGTTCATTAACAATTAGTGTTATATAGGCATCAGTGTAAGTAAGAAGCACTGAAAATTATTTAGCTAATTGTACAATTTTTTCTTGTAATCTTGTACAAATGAATAGTATTGAACAATTTGTTAAATTAACTGTTACTATAGAGTCATCTGTAAACATCAAATGCTATTCAATATGACAAACACGGCCTAAAAACAATTTAAAAAACTTTTTAAAAAGCCTGTGCAACTGATTATATATATACAGAATGGAACTTTTTGTCATAAATCCATCTTACATAAATACATAAAATGATTAGAACAGTAACAAGGCCGTAAAATCAGCAAGATGTTGTGCACACAAACCCACAAACCCTGTGAACATGTAACTGATGCTTACAAATTGCATCAATACATCAAATAAAAGACTAGCTGATGCCTCACACCACCAAACTCTCACGACTCACAGCTCCATTCTGTGGAAGAGAGACATTTTAACATCAGTGAAGCAGCAACGGATTGGGTCTTACTCATATCAGACACACACATTCACTCACTCAACTGTGCAAAAATCTTCAGCCACCCATCATTTCTTCATATTTTGCTTTGAATCACCTTGTGGGTGCAGAATTATTTTTTCCGTCTAATCTTTGACATACTGAGTAGATTAAACGAAATAAATATTTTTCTGTGACAGGCTGCAAAGTGCCTCAAGATTCATAGATAAAGGAGTTCCAACCCCTAAGCATTCAGAACCACCAGTATACTGATCACCGCCTGATCACCTGGAATCATCTGCTCCTGTTTCTTCACTGGTTTAGGCATTAAATTAGATGTGCTTTTAAAGTCCTTCAGGAAGCCTGGAAACCTGTTCTTCAAGACTACATTAAAATTACAATAAAGTCTGGATACTTCTAAAAAAAAAAATGTGAAGAAATGAGAGGTGGTTCAAGACTTTTGCACAGTATGCGTACAGTATTCGTACTTTCCTAGTTTCCAATGGAGAATATGGGCAGTCATGGTTATGGTTTAAAAAAGAGCCAAAAGTAAATATTGTGTTAAATCTTTACCTTGCGCAGGTTGCTCTTCTTGGATGACGCTAAACTATCTGTGTCCTCCATATATGGGGGAGGAGGTGGGAAGCCATTGTTGCCATGGCAAACAGGGTTTCCTGCAGGCCGTGAAAGGGGTAGAGGGGGTGGGCCACCCTGAGCCCCTCGGTAGTGGTCAGACCGGTCGCTGTCACTGCCCAGGCGCTCGCGGCTCCGCGCCCGCTGCTTCTCTCCCAGCTTCTTCTTCTCCATGGCCTCCCGCAGGAAGCGGTCATCGTATGCATCCCGACCTCCACGACCCCGCTCCCGGTCTAGCTCCATTAGGTCATCACGGCTGCGACTGCGTCGACCCTGAAAGCCTGCCCCCCGCGAGTCGCCATACCGATCTGGAGAGGGTTCACGGCGCCGACGATCTTCAAAGTCGCGATCGTAACCTCGAGCACTGCTGCTCCATTCATCATCCGAACTGCAAACACACAAATTACATTCATTTTCTAATTGCTCTAAAAAGGGAATGTCCTATAATGCTCATAATTTGTTTTGTCCAATGAAGTTTGTCATTTGTTTGTCTCTGCTCACAGACAGGTAGAAAATGAACTGACCCTGATCTCTGCATGTAGGACCTCTTTCACATCCCGCAATCCCCCACAATCTCTCCCAAACCTTCTTTTTCTAACATCAGGGGATTTATGCGTGCCTCACCAGATGCCACTGGACTGTAACTCACGCCTGCATACGCATGGGAACCGAAATTAGGTTCCAAATAAGAACCGATTTGAAACACAAGGAATTTGATTCCGGGCGATGCTGTCTCTCAAGCACAACAGTATAAAACAACAACAATATGTAAATATACGTGTGTACATGTGCCTACACCTCACCCATATGTCTCTTACAGAGCATGCTGCTGCTCCAATAGGCCAATAGACGCAATTCTGA
>JBBPCY010069670.1:0-12123 GCA_037974405.1 Brachyalestes nurse
GGAGCAGGATGATCAAAGCAGGCTTTACACATATCGCAATTTCTAGCCACTGCAGGACCATAATCAGGCTAGGGGAAAAATCTCATCAAGTGAAACTTTCATGTCATGGGACCTTTAAATGCAGTGAAAGAAGTTCTGCGTGTTTCTTGACTATAAAGGACCACTTTACTTTTTAGCATGCATTTTGGAAATATGACACCTTTCATTCAATTCAATCGTTTTCAGTATAGTTTAATTCTTACTGGGGTTGCAGGTACCAAGAGCCTATCCCAGGGCCAACCGGGGCAAGGCAGGGACTCACCCTAGGTGGGGCACAACCCCACCCCAGATATATGACACCTGTCGTTGGCAATTTAGAGACCAGAAGAAGGGAGTACACAATTGCTCCAAAGCTCTTCAACATTTGGCTTCTTCAGCATCTATGGCTCTGACCAGTGATGAACTCAGCCAGGGCATGTTAAGAACAGTTAATGTTAAGAACAGGGCATGTTAATGAAATGGGAAATATATACCTAACAAGGTGCAGTTGCAGCTCTAGCATCACAGCTTCCATGCCTGTTAATATGTCCAACTTACCAAATTAAATTATTTTAGCACAGAGCTTTACAACAAAAGAAAATATAGAAAATAAGGATAAGAAATATTGCATACAGTAACAAAATGCACTTGTTTCAGTCATAGTATTTTCATATTTGGCAGTATATGTATTACATACATTGGCTGTCATGTTTATAACCAATAATCAAACCAGCTTACATGCTGCAAATAAACAGAAACTATTTTGCTTTTATCGCCTTCTGCAGAATATGAAGAGTAGCACCTTTATTTGAGGGGGTTTACATAATAGTTTCTTGCATATAGGTGTGTGTTTGCTTGTGTAGGATAAAAACATCAAGTTGTCAGTTCTAACATAAGGCAAGATAAAGTCCCTACCATAAGTTGAAAAGTTGACTTTTATAATACATTTGAATGAATTTGTTTTAGAATTATTACCCTTTTGCTTTAATGACAGTATGTACTCAAAATTCGTAAGTTTGTACAAAAGCCTCTGATAAATAGATCAGATCCAACTGAGAGTCTGAATACATACTTTAGTGAAAAAGGATGAGATCCAACAAGAGATACTCAAAGACCATAACAGTGTTACAAATATGCTGAAATGTAAATAGTGACGGAGAATTACACTATGTGGACAAAAGTATTGTGACACTCCTGTTTTACAGTGAAGGGCAATCTTAAAGCTTAAGAAATTGACTGTCCCGCACAGAGACCTGACCTCAACCCTATCCAACACATCCAGCACCTTTGGGAGGAACTGGAATTGAGATTGAGAGCCAGACCTTCTCATCCAACATCAGTGCCTGTCCTCATAAATGCTCTACACCTTCCAAGAAGAGTGAAAGCTGTTATAGCTGCAAGGGGGACCAACTCCAAAGTCTATGTGTTTTAATGTACTTTAACAATTTTAAATCATTTTCATTGCATTTTGTTCAAATGAAAAAAAAAGAAAACGTTCAATTTGGTCTCAGATTTTTGGTCATCTCCGTACATACGACTGACAGAATACATCTTAGCAGACAGTAAAAATGTTTGTCACAGTAAAACTGTACTGTTCTGAAGTTAATCTTTTGTCAGTATTGCAGAGCAAACAATAGGATTATTATAGTTTAATTGTGAGCATATACCGAGCTTCAGGGAGTTTCTCTGCCTGATGCATCTAAAGCTAGTTTTGTGTTAAAGAAGGTTTATTGCTGTGATACCAAAAATCAACAAAACGTGTAGTATGACAAGGGGTATTCAAACTTATGCATATCAGTGCCGTACAATACCATCATAGCAGCCATCTTCGACTTTACTTCTGTAGATTAGTCAGAAACCACATCAACAGGTCTATTAGAAATGAACAACAAACAAGTAGTATGTGATGACTTTCGCATGCAGTTTGCATGATAGTAGACTGGTGAATGTAATATATTTTATAATATATATTATAACATATTCTTAGTTAGGCATCATAAGTATCATGGCTGTAAGAGGAAAAACTGTAAATCTGAATAATACATAAATCTTTCTACTCAATCCTATAGAAAATGGCTTTCATATCTGAGCTTATAACCAAAGGTGAAAAACGACATACATTCTGGAAATTTTGATGAATTGCTTTTATTGCCTTTTGCAAATTGCAGCACCTTGATTTGAGGGGGTTTACATACTAGTTTCACAGTATTCTTGTATGTAGATGTGGCTTTGCTCATTTAAGACCAAAACATTTTCAGTGAGTTCTAACATAAGGCAAGATGTTATCAAGTCCATATACAATAAGGTTTTGGCTCGAAAGGCATCTGCAGGACTTGTTAATGTAATAGCACCAAACCACTGTCGAAAAACTTCACATCAGTAAGGGCCTCACACTCTTCAAGGAACTTCAGTTAAGCACTTGTTGTCTGGCTTGGCTTTGCTTCTGGTTTCTTCCCTCACATGCAAACCTTTCATAGAACACACATGCAAGAAATGTAGCTAGCTGTATCTGGTTGCTCTCTCATGGATATGTTTTCACATTTTGCTTTGTATTTATTGGATTAATTGATTATTACTATTATTGAGGTTGTTTGGAATATAGTTTCATCAGTCATCTCTCTTTCCCTTCGGCTTCCTTCAGTGCTTTCTCTACTTTTTGGTGGCTTTCTTTTTTTCTTGAGGCTCCTTTTCTGCCTTGCTCTCTTGCTTGCTGGCTGGTTTTGAGGTCTCTTTGTCTCCGTTGGTGATGGTCTCGACAGTTCTAGTGAGCACCTCCTCCTTGGGGCTGGGTTCCTCCTTGGCAGGGCTCTTTGGCTGGCCAGGTTCTTCCTTCTCCTTCTCCTTGACTACTTCTTCAGGTGAGGGACTTTTCTCTTCCTTTTCTACAGCCTCCTCCACATCACCCTTCTTATCGCCTTCGCTTGTCTCCTGTTTTCTTGTTTCCTCTGTGTCACTTGCCTTCTCCTTTTCTCCTTCTGACTGATCATCTTCTCCTTTCTCTTTTGCTTCTACTTTTGCATCTTCCTTCCCTTCCTCCTCTCCTTTTGTCTCTTCTTCATCTTTCTCCCCTCCCTCTTTTTCATCGCTCTCTTTCCCTTCCTCTGCCTCTCCTTCTGCTTTACTGCTGCTCTCTTCCTCTCCTTTGCTTTTTGTTTCCGGCTCACTTCCTATCGATACAGCTTTTGTACTGCTCAGCTCTGTTTCTTCAACTACTTCAGCCTCCTCTCCCTCCTCTCCACCTTCTGCTTCTTGCTCTTCTCCCTCTTCTCCTCCTTCCTTTCCTCCCTCCTCTTGCTCATCACCCTCTTTTTCTCCTCCTTCCTCACCTCCTACCTCTTGCTCACCTCCTTCTTCTTCTTCTCCTCCTTCCCTGTCTTCTTCCTTTTCCGGTCCACCCTCTTCATCTCCACCCTCTTCTTCTCCTCCCTCTTCTTCTTTTTCCTCACCTTCACCTTCCGCCTTCTCCTCTTCCCCTTCTGCCTCTGCTTCCTCTCCCTGATCACTACCTTCCTCTCCTTCTTTCTCTTCATCCTTTTCCAGCTGAGCACCAAGCTTTGCCTCACTGGACAATACAATCTCCTCCTCGACAGCTTCGCTCTCACCCTCTGCTCCTTCTTCTTCTCCACCAGCTTCAGCTGACAGCTCCTTTGCTACATCTGCCAGATCATCATCTATATCACTCTCTGCTTTGATTTCTTCAGTGGTTTCCACAATTTTGTGCTGGATCTTTTGGACCTTGGAATGGCTGTAGGTAAAAGCAGCGCTTGGAATACTTCCAGAGAACGTTTTGAAGCGAGTCTCCTCACCCTCTAGAAGTTTCCTGGCAGTGAAACCAACAGTTTGTCATGAAGCTGAGACAACATTTGGATCTCGGCATGCAATTAAATAAAGTCTCTAAATACTTGATATAGTAAAGTCTACAGTGACACAGTGACATACCTGTAGGCTGCGATTTCAGCATCTAGTGCCATCTTAACATTGAGCAAGTCCTGATATTCCCGGAGGTGGCGAGTCATCTCCCACTTTGTCACCTTCAGATCATTTTCCAGCTGGTGGATCATCTCCTGATAATACAAGACATTTGCATTCATGCATTATGCAGCATTAGGCCCTAAATAGACATAAGGAGTCTCACCAACTGCTAATTAGACATGAAACAAGTAAGAAGTGGTTAGAATTCTGTAGCATTTCAGGGTTTTCCTCAACATACTGGAATCTAAGTTGTATAAAAGGCAGGAGTACGCCAAATTCGATAGAATATCCTTTTTATATGCAAGTACGCCAGTCACTGAATTGGCACAGTCGTGTCTGCTTTTGAATCTACTCCTTTTCGCATATAGATTAATTTTCAATGTAGCAATATTAAAGAGTACAAAAGATTATCGGAATACTTATAACTTATTAAAACTATGGTTATTTAAAAACTTACATAGTTTCCAAGTATACACAGAGAACTGTAGCACATATTTACATGCTATGTAGTGAAGTAGAAGAAGCCTAATAACCTGATAGCTGCCTATGTCGTTGCTGTGGCGATCCTCAATATCACTCAGCTGCCTCTCCAGCGACTCTTTCGTCCCACGGAGCGCCTCGAGTTCAGTATTCTTGGTCTGGAGCTGGCGACGGTACTCAGCCATCTCGTCCCGGACGTTCTTGATGGCGTCCTTGTTGTGCTCGGCCGCCTCGGTCAGCATGGCGTAACGGCACTTGAAAATATCTTCAGCCTGCTGGAGGTTCTTGGTGGAGAGCCCGTCCAGCTGCGCTCGGATCTCCCGCAGCGCGGAGGTGATGTCCGTTTTCTGGAGATCTCTCTTCTCCACCGGCACCTGAGCAGCCTGGAGCTGGGCCAGAAGCTCGTTCACCTCTTCTTCATGATTGTCGCGCAGGAAGTCCATCTCGTCCAGGAGAGCTTGGACCTTCTTCTCCAGCTCCATCCTCGTCAAGACAGAGCCGTCCTTGTCCTTCCTGATGTTGCGGATGGTCGCCTCCATCTGCTCCCTGAGGCGCGCCTCGTCCTCATATCGCTCCCTCAGGCGCTGCAGGTCCTCCTCGACGTGGTCCGTGTCCAGGAGAACCTGCGCCTTCTCCTTGTTCAGCTCCTCCAAGGTGACGCGGAGCTCTCGGATTTCTTGCTCGTACGCCTCGCTCAGGTGCGTCTGGGACAGTTTTTGCTGCCGTAGTGCCTGGATCTCAGCCTCCAGCTGCTTGTTCTGCTCCTCCAAGTAACGCACCTTATCGATATAACTGGCAAAGCGGTCGTTGAGCCCTTGGAGCTGCTCCTTCTCGTTGCTCTGCCCTTGGTCTCTGGAGCTGAGCTCCAAACTGTCCGGAGGTGAGAGCGCACTGAAGTTGTAAGCCCTGCTCGGAGGTGCGTTGGTGGTTCTCTTGAATGAGATGGACATGAGGGGCTTGGATTTGGACCACGAGTGGGACCTCATGGCTGGCGATGGAGAGGAGTGCACGGCACGCGTTTCCAGCACTCTTCTGCGGGAGGGAGCCCCGATCATGTCCACTGCGGTGAGGTGTGCGGTGCGGACTGCTGAGGCAAGTGGTGCAGATGACTCGCTCGTATTTATACGCGGGCTTACTTTTGTCAACGAGGCAACAGCACACCCTGCGCCACTCCCCACCATGCAGAATATCGATCTGTCCGAGGTAGGTCGAGCGCGGCCAGAGCCAGACATTTTACGCCGCTGTAGGCACGCACAGCCTGTGTTGTACTCCTTCTTTTCCTACATTCAGGCAGTCTGTACTTTAAGTTGGTGTGATTTACTGAAGTGTATTTCCTATCGTGGAGATACAAGTTACTGGGACTCCTGGCCGTTACAACAACAAGGACTTTAATGTGATTGCATTCAAATAAATACACTTTAATTTGGGGTTGGGAGTTTAATTTGCAGCTGTAACAGCTTGGAAGGCTTTCTACAAGATTTTGGAGTGTTTTATGAGAATTTATTAGGTCAGACGAGAAGGCCTGGCTCTGTTTCACTTCATCCCAAAGGTGCTGGATGGGGTGGAGTTCAGGGCTCTGTGTGGCCAGTCAAGTTCTTTCACCCCGAACTCATCCAACCATGTTTTTATGGAGCTTGCTTTGTGCATTAGGGCACAGTCATGCTGGAATAGAAAAGGTTCTTCCCCAAACTGTGTCCACAAAATTGCAGGCATGGTGATGTCCAGAATGTCTCGGTGTGTTGATGCAGTAAGATTGTCCTTGACGGGAAGTAAGAGTCTAGCCCAACCCTGAAAATAAGGTGTGTCCCAGTATTTTTGTCCATATAGTGAATATGTTAAAGCTACTAGAAAGTGCTTGGATTTCAAATGATTGTTTTAGCTCAGCAAAATGAATTCATTTGGCATTCATAATTGACCTCTTGTACAGGGCTTGGGATGTAGGTCATGTGCTGCATTATGTGATTGCTGCCATATTAACAGGGTACCTCAGTGGTGCCACTGGGATTCAAGCTCCCTGGGATTCAAGCTCCCAACCTTCTGATCACAGGGTCGACGCCCTAACCGCCAGGCCATGAGCCGCCCCAATTGCACCAAGTGACCCAAGCGACCTGATACGATCATATTGAGTGTCAAATCACAGTGTGTGACTATTGGTTGGCCACAGATTGATTGAGCTGTAGCTGATTTGTAGAAACTTCATCGAGGAGGAGAGTGTGAAGGTGCCTCAGTGTTTTCATGGGCCAGTAATATGTGCATATTGTCACCTCGACACATTATGACACATTCTGTTAAACCTAAATATCCAATATATGCAAATAAAACATGGAAATCAATTTGCACGATTTGCATAAATATATAAGTGCTTAAAATTTCAACATCTCCAACATAAAACACATCCCTGTCTCCTGGACTCCTGGAAGGTATTGCTTTGGTGAATGGCTGTAGAGTTACCCTAG
This sequence comes from Brachyalestes nurse, assembly GCA_037974405.1. Lineage (NCBI taxonomy): Eukaryota > Metazoa > Chordata > Actinopteri > Characiformes > Alestidae > Brachyalestes > Brachyalestes nurse. Next base: position 6,927 of record JBBPCY010069670.1, read on the forward strand.
ATTTACTCTAAATTTACCCTAAATTTACTCTAGATTACCCCAGACTTACCCTAGATTTACTCTAGATTACTCTAGATTTACCATAGACTTACCCTAGATTTATCCTAGACTTACCCTAGATTTACTCTAGATTCCTCTAGATTTACCATAGACTTACCCTAGACTTACGCTAGATTTACTCTAGATTACTCTAGATTACTCTAGATTTACCCTAGACTTAATCTAGATTTACCCTAGACTTACTCTAGATTTATCCTAGACTTACCCTAGATTTACCCTAGACTTACTCTAGATTTATCCTAGACTTACCCTAGATTTACTCTAGATTTTTTCTAGATATATTCTAGATTTATTCTAGATGGTGTGCAAATATTTCTGATTTAGTTTATTACTGGAGATATAAGTCTAATGTTGGTAGTAAACACTAGAAGTCAAGAGTCACCCAGACTGCTTCACCAAAATGTCTCTTAACCCACTCACCACATCCTGTCCTTCATTAAGGTGGTTTAGAGTTGTTCATGTTGTTTAGGACCTTCTGTGAGTTATAAAAATGAACAAAACCTCACAGTACACATACACATTGTAGACAACAGGGTTGCATTCACATTTGCCTCAGGAGTAGGAGTGCTGATCTAGAATCAGTTTTTATGGAAACGAACATCATAAACGTAGAAGAATTTGATCCAGCATCAGCCCTGTGCAATCCTGTTGTCATCTAAAATAACTTCTTGTGATTGTGAAGTTTTATTAATTTTTTAGCTCACAGTAAGTCACAGTGTGTTCTAAACCGCACCAACAAGTTTGCACCACCTTAACAGAGAACTGGGTCACTTTTTTTTCACTTTTTTGAGTGTTTTGCCTTCTAGTGTCTGTTAACCTCATAGTTGCAGTGCTAAACTAGAAGCAAAATTTGTGAATATATCATTTTGTTCTGAAATGGCTCTGATTGTAAAAGCCATGTCTTTTGGTATGAGACCTAACTAACAAATATATATTTAATGTAAAAAATAAACAGAGAGAAGAATAGTTTGAATATGAAATGTCTTATTTTCATTTTACTTTCATTACTGTAATTAGTACCTACAGCATGCACAGATGTTATTTCTGTTGCTCGTATTATGATTATTTTTTTGTGCCTCTGTTTAGGTGGCAGCTTGAAAAGCTCAAGTCTTAAGAGAAAGCATGCTGTTTGATAAAATCACTAGTTACAATATGGATACTAAACCATTAAGCTTATGTAGTAGATTGACAGTCAGTGAAGTCCTGAGAATTTACAGTATTCAGCAGCAATAAAAATAAACCCTCTAACAGAAAAAATCAGTGCTTGAAATGTTGGTATGCAGTCACATTGTGTCTGTATTTACACAGAATATGTAAACGGGCATTCTGAAGGACAGTGCAGCATTTTTTTGTGTGTATAATCAGGTCAGATCTGCACAGTTGGATCTCTGCTTGAAGTTTTAAAGAACACCAAGCATTTGCACTGATCACTATTCATACCTAAATTATCCATTAAAACTCTATTCTGCACTTGCAAACTGACAGTTATTTGACAATGTTTCTTATAGGCAGCATTGTGGATGAGAGATGCCTTAATTTAAAAGATGCTTCAGTATAAACCACATTTCTAGCCAATCTGTATATATAAATGATAAAAAAAATAAAAGGGCAATATGGTACCAGGAGCGAAATCAGTCAATATGTAACATGAAAGTTACTGTCATCTTTGAAAGCCTGTTCTGCTTTGTCTTGTTTTGTTTTACCTTACTCTCAGATATTTCCTTGCGTTGGCACTGTGTTCTGTTTATTTCTCATTCGCAGTTACATCCTTCTCCATGTCTATGTTTATACAAAACAGTAGTAACTCCTTCAGCTTCATGATGCTGTTTATGAATCTATGCCAACCCATATGCAGTGTTACCCACATCAGAATGCTTAATATGTCAATATGTCATCATCGTTTTCTATTTATGCTAAGGTTTACATTGAGGGGAATCCTTACTTTAGCATCACAGGTTACATCAATGATAAATAATGCATCAGACTTGAATACTTGAATATTAATGATGCTGCAGTACTACTTGAGGTTTCAGTTTTGCAAAAGAGGTTCATTCGTACATGTTATTAGTGCGCTTGCGGCCCTGTAGTCTTCATTTTAGCATTAAAAAAATGTTTGTTATTGTACCTTGTCATTAAGGAACATTGTGCCATCGTAGATAAGCAGATTACGTAATCAAAAAAACAACAACATGTATATTTATAACAGTATATTTATATGTATAGATATATAACAGTATGTTTATATATGTTTATACATGATGCCCTTTCAAATACTGTGCCAACAAGATCTCTTGTCCTCCCATTTTTGATATCTCTAAAACATGGAATTTGAGGGGAATTGCAGGTCTTAGAGTGGCTTTTGAGACATACCAGATGTCCACAGTCTTCAAGAAATAGAAATTGATGTCCATAGTCTTCAAAAAATATAAATTGATGTCCACCGTCTTCAAGAAATACAGACTGATGTCCACAGTCTGCATAACATGTGCGTCGTTTTCACTCCAATATCATTTACACTCAATCAGAGTAATTCAAGAGCGTGTTCTATTGCATAAAGGCTGGTTTACAATGCTGGGACTTTTTAAGGTTGCATTTGATTGTGTGCTGCAGTGTAAAACTAGACAATGTTCTGTAGTTGAACGGCTTACACAGCATTACATTGAAGCTTCCACTAAAACGTACACTTCTGTGTTTTGCTGGCCTAGATGATCCAGCAGTGTGAGCTTGGGCTGCGAGCCAATAAACCTGCAAAGCCAAACTGCTGAGTCAGGTCCATAGAGACTCGGGACTGTGGACTGCTAGACCACTAAACAACAAGGGTATAAGAAATAGAATGTATAGTCTTACATATTGTTCCCAGCCTTATTAGTCACATCATTTCTAAGGTACTGTAAAGTGTAAAATATACCTTATGCTTTTCCTAAAAAGAATTAATAAATTAAGATTATTAAGATATACATATATATATATATATATATATATCTTACCCCTTATATATAAATATATTTTGTCACAACTATGTTTTAAAAGTAGTGTTGTGACTGACAACACTCCTTAACTCTTATTAAATCACTGTATTGTATAGACTCTTAATTACTTGTTTGCTTTAATGGATAAAACAGCAGCTTAGGGGTGTTTGAGGTGGAGTTAAAATACCATAGGTCTTATATCTGAGGTTAACTGATGGAAGGAAACTGCTCTGTATGTCTTGAAGACATATTATTTCTCATGTAGATGCATGTACAATGTACATTTTTACACAATTTCATACAATATAGTATGTATTGTTGCAAACATGATCTCTTTACCCATTCTTTTACAAAACGGCTTCTCAAAGCTATAGGTTCCTTTTCTCATAGGTCAACATTTAGCCTTCTGAGCTGTAGTCACTGGCTGACATCACTGGTTTTTCCTGCAGACTCACTGCTCCTTCCTTCCCCTAATGTAAATCGAGCCCTGCAGAATCATTTTACAACTCAGCTTTCTGCCAGCCTCTGCAGCAGGGAGAGGCACTTGGCTAAATGCTTAGTGATGGCGCACAATGCAGGGTGATATCTCATTTAATGGCCAGGCTTGGCAAGGGTAGAACACTGCATGCTCGTGCTTCACTGCAGCTTGTAGTCGATGGACGTTCGATGTAGCAAGGTAGCGGATGTCAGAGATTTCAAATGATGCACTCTCTCACCTTCTACATTCAACAGAATCTAGTTTCTGCTACCAGGATTACCATGTTAGTGTATACAGTTGCAGAAGAAGGTGTGAGTATTGGTAGTTTCTTGATGTATTAAAGCACAGATAAGGCTGAAAAGACATGCATTTGTTTTACTTTTTATCACAGCTATTCAGATCTCATTCATTTTAATACAGTGCTGCATGTCATTTTATTATTGCTTAATGCTCCCTGAAGTCATATGCCTTCATTCAAAGAAAGCAACTGTAGAAGCATGTAATGTGGCAGATTTATGAATTCCTTAATGTCGCTCTGATGTAATATATTAATTCAGCTATGTTTCTCACAACTCTTGTACGTAGTTAAAGCTCTCTCTCATTTAAATGTCCAGTAGAAGTGCTATATGACCAGTGATTATGAGCACATCAGCTAGAATTGTTGGTGAGTATATTAAAATATAAAATGATTAATGATACATGCTGTACACCAACACCCTTGTGATTACGCGCAGTGCAGTTATGCAGTCGGATTCTCACAGCAATGTTCCAGAATCTTGTGTAAAGCCTACCTCTCTTTCTCTCTCTCTCTCTTATCCAATATGTGTGTATATCCATGTGTCCACAGTGCCTGTTCCATCTTTCTCTTTATTTACTAAGTAATTTATTAAAAACGTTCTACCAAAAGAGCACGTGGAGATGAGGAGATGTTAGGTCATCAGTGACGTGTGTCAACGCACCACTGCATTGCACCTAGATCACTTCAGCCTGGCTCTAAATGCTTGCTGTCATTATTCGTCTGATTTTGACAGAGTGACAAATTAGGTAACGCAATTATATACAGGGGTTAATGAGCCCCCAGTAATTGCTGCAGAAAAAAGATGAGAGGCGGACAAAGTACCTAGCTTCATTACTTAAGTGAAAGTACAGATAACACTAGTCAAATGTTACTCCAATACAAGTGATACAGTCAAATTTCACTTAAGTTAAAGTACTGAAGTAATTGCTTCCAAAAATACTAAATGTAAAAGTGTTAAATGTACATAAATGTAAAAGTATTAAATGTACATATTTCACTGCATTGTTGATTTATTGCCACCACACTTAGAAAATCTAAAGCATCTAACTTACTTGTAGAAGATGTAGCATAAGGAATAAGGTAGAATGTTACAGAATGAAACACAACCCGAACTGATAAAGAATTCATTAATTGTACACTACACACCTACACAAAAGGTTTGTGTATGTACTATATATTTGAATGAAGTTGACAACTGAACCGCTGTAAATGCAGCAGTTTGTTTTAGGCAAAAATAGGACACACTTAAAACGATACAATTTTCTAATCTTTTCAGTAAACTTAAACATCGACTCTAAATATGGCCATGGATGCGGCATGAAGAGTCTCCGTCTCCGTCTCCGTCCGTTCTCCCGCCACTGACTGACCGTGTTTAAGAAATGCTGGTGTTAC
>JBBPCY010069690.1:0-12122 GCA_037974405.1 Brachyalestes nurse
TCTGCATTTAACCCATTCACCAAGTGAAGCAGGGGGCAGCCATGAACACGGCGCCCGGGGAGCAGTGTGTGGGGACGGTACCTTGCTCAAGGGTACCTCAGAGGTACCCTTCCTGATCGCAGGGCGAACGCCCTAACCATTAGGCTACCATCTACAATATTTACTATATATCATTGTAGTCAATATTCACATAAATATATTTTTCGGCTATTTGTAAACAATTTGACTAAGTAAGTCTGTACACAAGTGATATGTCTGTAGACAATGAGTATTTGTATACATACAGGTACACAGTAGAGTAACAGGCATTAACACTGATTTTTTTAATTGCACATTTTGCCCGGTTATGGTGGTTCCCCAAGTAAGAAAGTTGCACATGTTCCAAGAAAACTGCACATGTTCCATCAGAAAAATTGCACATGTGCCGTCATAATATTGCACAGCACTAAAACTATTGCTCATAACTAGAAATTTGTACATGTTCCCTCTTAATATTGCACATAACTACCATGTTGTATTGGATATGTGTGTCTGTTCGTTTGTGTTACTGCTTGTGCGTGTGTGGTCAAAGACTTTGTTGTACAGTCTGACAGCGGTTGGTAGGAAAGACCTGCGGAATCTCTCCGTTCCACACCGTGGGTGCAGCAGCCTGTTACTGAAAGAGCTGCTCAGTGCTGCCTGAGTCTCCTGCATGGGGTGGGAGATGTTGTCCAACAGGGATGACAGCTTAGCCATCATTCTCCTGTCACTCACCGCGTCCAGAGGGCATCCTAGAACAGAGCTGACCCTCCGGATCAGTAACGGAGCCAGAACTGTTCCCTGTGGGGCCTTCATACTGCAGACCACCCTGTTCAACACACAGCCCTAGGTTCTCACATACTGTGGTCGATTAGTGAGGTAGCCCAGGATCCATGTTGTGAGGTGATGATCCACTCCTGTGTATTCCAGCTTGTCCCTCAGGATTGTGGGAAGGATGGTGTTAAAGGCACTGGAGAAATCAAAGAACATGATTCCCACAGAGCTCCCAGTGGTCTCCAGGTGAGAGAGGGAATGATATAGGAGTTGGATGATGGCATCATCCATTCGGGTGCCAGGCTGGTAGGCAAACTGAAGTGGGTCCAGTGATGAGCTCACCAGGGGCTGAAGCTGAGCCAGGACCAGCCGCTTCAGGGTCTTCATCAGGTGGGATGTCAGAGCCACCGGCCTGTAGCTGTTGAGGTCCTGTGACATGGGGTCCTTGGCACTGGTACCACACAAGAGGTTTTCCAGAGCTGTGGAACTCTCCCCAGTTTCAGGCTCAGGTTGAAGATGACTCCATCACCCCACACAGCTGATCTGCGCAGGACATGACGACCCTTGAGCTGATTCCATCTGGACCCACTGCCTTCTTGGCAGTTCCCTCCTGACCTGGATGTTTGAGAGAGACAGGCTGGAGTTGTGTGCTGGATGTGTATTGGATGCTGTGGTAGGGGCTGTGTGGAGCACTGAGCTGGTTTTGTAGAGGGGGTGTAAAGTGTCTGGGTCAGAGGTGGAACAGCAGTGTCTGCAGCAGATGTTGAAGACTGCATCCTGGATGAATCAAACCTGATTCAGTTCATTTGCCCACCTCACATCCCCCACGGGCAGAGAGTTCTGCTCTTTGTGGCCTGAGATGGTTCTAAGCCCTCTCCAGACTTAGCTAACATTGTTCTGCTTAAGCTGGTTTTCCATCTTCTGCCTGTAGCTGCCCTTCCCATCCCTGATCAATCTTTTCAGCTTTCTCTGCACCCTTTTCAGCTCCTCCTGGTCTCCTGACCTGAAGGCCCTCCTATTCTGCTTGAGGCCAGCTTTTATTCCAGGTGTAATCCAGGGTTTGTGATTGGAGAAGCACCCCACAGTCCTTGTGGGTACAGTGTAGTCCGTAACACAGGTGACAAGGCTGTCAATGTCCTCCCCATGGTCGTCACAAAGCACCTCCCACACAGTGGACTCAAAACAGTCCTTAAGAGCCTCCTCGCTCTCCTCTGACCATCTCTGGTGGCTCCCTGCGCACTAAGGGCTCATACACATGAACAAGGTGCACCAGGGTGTTGAACTATATGCCTCTTTTGTGTTGGCATAAAGTAAGTCCAGTGTTTTATTTTCTCTGGTGGGGCATGTCTCTGGTGGGGCAAGTCCAGTGATACATGATTGAAATGTCCCAAAATAAAAAAAAGGGCTGACTACAGCGTGGAGGGAGTCACAGGCAGCCTACGCATTAGCCAAGGGGGTTGGGGGGGCGGTGGCCATACGCTGTTATCGCGATTACATGTGAGAAGAGGCAGCAGGGTGATCTGGATCTGAACGGGGCTGGAAAAAGTGATGATAATGGTGGCTGGGTTTATTTGAGAGACGAGGAAGTGTATCAGAACTGGATCAAACGCTTTGATGAGCCTGTTGGTGAATAAACGTCTTTATGATGTTGTAATATGCAAATTACCTAAGTATATTTATACCCCACATAAACTTTGGTTCATGCTTAAGTCTCTATCTTTAACCCCTTTTAAGCCACAAGCTTTTGAAATATTGATGTCAAAATCCAGTATTTCTAAAAAAAAAAAAAAAAAACCCAGCGCTTAAAGGGTTAAAAACACAAATATGTGTAAAAATTTGTGTCTGTATCTTATTTTCTGAAAACCACTGCTCACTGGAAGATCTGGAAAAACATTACTCACTCCAGTTTCTGCAGCTTACAGAGAGGATTCCTCAGAAACTCACAGAGACGTTCCAGTCCGAAAAGTTCTGGTTTATTACCATTCAGGTCCAGCTCTCTCAGGTGTGAGGGATTAGAGTTTAGAGCTGAAACCAAATCAGCACAATCTTGCTCTGGAAAACTTCCTACTTTATATAGCCTGCAGGGGAGAAGAAAAAAAAAGGGAACGTCTAAGATGTAAGACAAATGCTATAAATGGTTGCACTATTGTCATCTAACTGTATATTCTTTTACTTTTTCAGTTTTCGAAATACTGACAGCTTGATTGTTTAGTGTGATCACTGAGAATTGTGTGCTTCGTTACCACTTCTTGATCAGATAAATAACTGTATATTATGTAATTTTTGCCATGGGAGTGAATAGCAAGCAAACATTTATATCAGAATAATAAAATACGCTACCAAACCCTAGAACAATCACCTGGAACACCATAACAAACAGTTTGCAACACAATTGTAACCTCCTAGGAAAACACAGCAATTGAAGAGACTGCTTAACCTGCACAATCACTCAGCATTTTAGGTTTTTTAAATACTTTCATTACATAATTAACTGATTACTTGGTTGTAAAAAGACAGAAAACAAAACATTAGTAATATTTTTGTGAAAACAAATGTCTTATAGGAAGATTTCACAGGCTTAGCATTATTTTCTTTGAAACATTTAGCTGAATGAGCATTAATTTAACCGAATTTGACCAAGGGGTCCAATCATCAGTGCTCCTGTCATTAATTTATAAAATTTATAAATCACATTATATTTAAACAACTTACTTCAGGGTCTTTAGTCTGCAGTGTGAATCCTCCAACACACCACAAATCTGCTTCACTCCAAAATGCTTTTGGGTATACCCACTCAGATCCAGCTTAGTGAGCACTAAGGGATCTTCTCCAAGAGCATTAGTCAGAGAGGCATGAGCTTCATCTGCAGCAGGACTTTTCAACAACCTGTACAGAAGAAAAAGAAACACAATGTTCTTTTTAATTGTTGTGCATAAATTGCTAGAATAAGCTGGAATTCTGGAAAAGAATGGCTAAGACATCCTCAGTAGTCATCACTTTATGAAAAGCATCACCAATGCTGATTGTAAGTAGTTACATAATTAATCATATTTGCCAATTACTTTTTTAAGGCCAAACATTAAACGAATTCCTGTTTTTTCATCATTGTTTTATTAATACAATTTCAAGAAAGAATATTTTTCTACTTCTTTTGGTCTTGACAATTACTGTAAGTAATTTTATTTCAACTTGATTTCTAAGCTTTTTACCTTAGTTTCTTCAATTTGTATTTTGGAGGTATTTTACTCAGCAGCTCCACTCCACATTCTCCAGGATAATTCCCCCTGAGATCCAGCTCTATCAGGTGTGGTGATGGTGTTGACTTCAGAGCTGAAGCCAGAGCAGCATATCCTTCTTCAGTTATACCACAATCTGAAAGCCTGCAGAGAGAATATATACCTATTATCTGTTTAGCATAAAGTGTTAACATTAAGATATGTGATTAAAATAACTTGCTTTTATGTAATGAATTCAAATAACATGTAAAAAGAGAATAGTGTGCTGAAAAACTAGCACAACGTATCCTGATAAATCAAACTGTTGGTTTAATTTTTTATTGCTTAATTTTCCAGATTATGGTTTTACTATTAATGTTTAAATGCTAATAACTGCTGATCACCATTCATGTCATTTTTCCTGAACACCAGGACCTACTGCTTTTTATTATATGTAATCAAAACACTATATTATGGCCAAAATTATGTCATGTAGAACCAAGATAATACCTTAAGATTTCCAGTTTACAGCATGGATCCTTCAACACATTGGAGATCTGCTTTACTCCTGAATCCCCAAGTTTATTTTGACTCAGATTCAGTTCTGTCAGTTTGGAACTGATAACGGTGGACAATTGTTCACAGCTATCTGCTGTTAAGCCACAGTTAATAAGCCTGAAAATACAAAAAAAACCATTTCAGTGTAGGATTTATGGTAAAAATAATCATTAATAAATATAACAATCACTAACTCTAAGCTGGAATCAAAGTACAGATTTAGGCATAAGTATCTTTGTGGACATGCTTTCTCCACAGAACTGAAATCAGTTTTACATGTGACACTGGACTTCTAATTTAACAGATGCACAAAGGAATATTGATTTTAAAATTGGCCCAAAGACTAGGCTGGCTAGATTTAATATTGGAGTACTGGAGTCTACCAAAAGCGTACTGTCTGGGTTTCTGAAGTTGTTGCTTAGAGGTTTAGATTGTTTTAGAACCTTTTTACTAGAATAAAGGATATTTAATACTAAAAATGGAGGTCTCAGCTGATACATTTTACAAAGATATCCAATCACACACATTTACATTTTTAACCATTATTACTATTACATTATAACAGTGATTTTTGAATTCAACTAAGACCATTTCCAGATATACACTCTTAACCTCCAAACATTTCTAATGTAACCACTAGTACATCCAAATATTTGGTAGAGTTTGTCTGAGATGCTCTGATCTTCAAGCCTACAGAATATAACAATAAGTAAGAAAAACCTCAACATCAGAAGACTTACGTAAGGCTCTTTGATTTGCAATGAGAATCTAACAGTAGAGCAGAGAGCTGCTTCAGTTCTGTAGGTCCTAGAGCCTTCTCACTCATGTTCAGCTCAGTCATCAGTAATGGCTCTGCTTTTAGAGCTTTACTGAGGAAAGTACGGGCAGCTGCTGCATCTTGGCTCAAAAGTCTGTACAGATATAGATGTGTTTATTAATACATGTTTTTGTTTCTCTGACACAATCATTAATAAGTGCTTGATCTTAATGACTGAATCAAAAATATTATACAACCCATAAAATGTATTATGAAAGTAATATAGGCCAACATACAGGCATAAATATCTATAATATATTTGACTCATTATATATAAAATATTGATAATATCTAGTGATAGTACATGAATAAAAGGTATGCAGTGTCATAGTGTTATAACCCCATAGAGTGTGAGCAAAGAATTTACACTGGATTGATTACATTACTTTATTTGTTAAAACACTTGATGTTTCGATTTTCAATGGCGTAGCTGCAAAGTACTGTTTTATACTAATGTTCACCTCATTGTCTTCAGTTTGCAGTCTCGACTATTTTGTAAATCTGTGAACTTCCTCACTCCGGTGTCTCCAGGATTGTTCCCCCTGAGGTCCAGCTGTACTAGCTGTGATGAGGGGTTTGATTTCAGAGCTGCAGCCAGATCAGAATATCCTTGCTCTGTTATACTGCAGAATGAAAGACTAGAGAAAGGAGAACATAAAAATTAAAAACATACATTCAACAGTTGCATTGGTCGTTGTTTGGATTTTTTATGCTGATTTAATACTAATATATACTTACTTCAGTTTTTCAAGTTTGCAGTTTTTATTCTTTAGTAGATTGCATATTTCATTGACAGAGTTTCCTAGTTTATTCCCACTCAGATCGAGCTCTCTCAGGTGTGAAGGATTTAAAAAAAGAGCTGATAATAAAGCAGTACAACCTTCATCTGAAATACTGCTGTCATTCAACCTGTGAAAAGAGAACAGCACATTTTTATTTATTTATATGACTTTGCATGAGCATACAAATATTTTTAAATATACTAAATAAAATGAAAGATTTATTTAATAGATATGTATTTAATATTTTATTATATACACTTGCCTTTTGTGTATAATAAAACACTAAAGGCAATTTAAACTCAGTTATGCCCACAATGAGCTTGCCGCCCAGGTACCGAGGGGTATACAACTCCAGGCACGAGAGAGTGACATCAGGGTTTGTTGCGTGTATGGTTGTTGGGTACCTGGCAACCCAGCTGACGGCAGTTGCTGTGGTGATGGGTTGCTAGGCACCCAATGAAGTGTCCACCTGTCTGATGTGAAGTAATTGAGTGTGTGTTGGTCTGCATCGTGTTATTGGCTGGTTCTGGGGGTTTAATCACATAATCGATGCATTTTCTGGTTTTGTTAAATAAAAACAGGAGCTTGCATCTCACTGCTTGTAGTGACATAAAAATGTGAAGTAATGTATAAAATTAATGGGATGCATCGAGATTTCAAATCGAATTGTTGACATGATATCGTAATCTAATCGAATCGTGAGGCCTGTGAAGGTTCACACCTCTACTAACCAACTTAATAAAATACTTACTTAAGTATTTTAGGTCTGCAATGTGGATCTTCCAGTAGATCAGAGAGCTGTTTAATTGAGTTTCCTTGTATTTTCCCACTCAGATTCAGGTCTGTCAGCAGTAAGGGGTTTGTTCCCAGAACGTCAGTCAGATAATCACAGGATCTCTCTGCATCACCACTCAACAGCCTGTGCAGAAATAATATTGACACTGTGACCTTTACAGATGGAAATCTTTTTAAATTAGAAAAATTAGAAAAATGTTACTTTCTATTCTGAAACTGCTTTACAGAGTAAAGTAGCTCACCTTAGTGTTTTCAGTTTACAGTTTGGACTGTTCTGTAAATCAGTGAGTTTCTTCACTCCTGTGTCTCCAGGATCATTCCCGCTGAGATCCAGCTCTGTCAGTGGTGGTAAAGATTTGAATTGTAGAGCTGAAGCCAGAGCAGCATATCCTTCTCCCTTAATGGAACACTTACTGAGTCTGAAAATAAAATAATGAAATCAGAAAACAAATCAGTACATTTTTTTTTAATGTTTTCCCTTTTTGAGGTGTACACTGTCAAAGAAAACCAGGAACTATATTTATAAAGCATTTGTATAAAATGACATGAAATTGATACACATTTTTCATAGCGGCAGTTGGAGTGTCAGTGGCAAATTGTTGCACAATTCATGAATATATAAATTCATAATAACTTATTATCATTGTTTTTGGCCTAATCTTTTTATTGGTCTTATAATAAAGAATTTTTTTTGGAAAAAAGTGCTGTGTATTTATACTAGTGCATTTTACATGTTTTGAAACTGTTTCTAAAAATGTACAAAATCATATGCATCAAAACTCACTGCACTTAAAGATATGGAATTAACCTTTTATGAAGTTTTACTCACTTAATTTTCTCCAGTTTACAGTCAGGTTTCCTCAACAGATCACAGAGCATGTTCAGACCCGACTCTTCTAGTTTATTCTCATTCAGATCCAGTTCTTTCAGGTGTGAGGGGTTTGAAACCAGAGCAAAAACCAGAGCAGCACAATCTTCACCTGCTATACTACCTGTTTTATACAGACTGCAGAGGAATAGGGACACATACAGAGAGAGAAAGAGACAGAGATAGAGAGACAGAAACAGAGAGACACAGGGAAAAAGAGAGAGACAAATTCAGACAAAGAAAGAGAGAGAGACACATACAGAAAAAGAGACATACAGGGACGGAGAAGCAAAGAGACAGAAAGAGAGATGGAGAGAGAGAAGGAAAGACAATTATTTGTTTAAAACTATTTATAAATAGGAGAGTTATAAAAATCCAGACTTATTTAAGACATCCATCTGCTTACGTAAGTTTCTCTGGTCTGCAGTGTGGATCTTCCAGTAAAGCAGACAGCTGTTTCATCGGAATGTCTGTTGGTTTAATTTTGCTCAGATCCAGCTCCCTCTGTGTTAAGGGCTCTTTACCCAGAATTTTAAAAAGACATCTGTAGGCTTTCTCTGCAGCATCACTTTTCAGCAGCCTGTAGAAAAAGAAGAACATTAAAGTAACATTAATGAAAGAGTGTAATTAATATCTGATACCAGGCTGCATCTGTTATAGAAGTCAATCTATTACAGTTCCTTCCAAATCTGAATCTAGTTCTTAGTTTACTGAATTACCTTCTACAGCTTATCGGAAAGTATACTGACCGAAATATTACATATTTAATTAAACAACAGAACATGAGAGAGAGTAAGTTACCACAAATAACATCACCAATTCAGACACAAGCCAAAAGTGAGCACAGTAATAATAATAAAAAAACACAAAATAAAGTGATTTGTGTTCCATTAATTATTTTTCCATCCAGTTTGTTCAATGACATGTTAGCTATTCTGCTGTTACTGCCGCCCAATTAAAAGTTTACTTAGAGACTATGGCTGGTTGAGAATCTGATGAAATGGGATGCGGTATGAAATATATTCCTGAAAAGTCATTTCCTGTTTTGTATGGGATAAAGTAGAAAAATCATTTTGCTAAAATGCAATGAAAAGTGAGTTGCTGGTGCTCAGTGGAGTGAGTTGCAGGTGATTACCTAAGTGTTTTCTGTGAATCCATAAAAACCTCAGTGAGTTCCTTCACTCCTGTGTCCCCAGGATCATTTCCTCTGAGATCCAGCTCTATCAGATGTGAAGAGGGTCTTGATTTCAGAGCTAAAGCCAGAGCAGCATAACCCTCCTTGGTTATATTGCAGAATGAAAGCCTAGAGAGAAAACATATTGAGCACCTCTATAACAACAAACTGCTTGTTGTAGCTTTTGAGAAAGAAAACACGTCAGTGTGAGTCTTTTTACAATCTGTGTGGGAAATACATGAGAAACAACTGAATCTCACCCCAGTCTCTGTAGTTTACAGTGATGATCATTCAGAACAGACAGAAGTTGCTTCACTCCAGAGTTTCCTAGTGTATTCTCACTCAGATCAAGCTCTATAAGGTGTGAAGGATTTAAATGGAGAGCTGATGATAGAGCAGCACAGCCTTTCTCCGTTATCTTACACTTATTGAGCCTGAAAAAAAGGGAAGAATGGTGGAGTTTATTTCTAGAAGCTTAACTTACAAATTACTGGAATTAAAACTGGAATTAATACTGGAATTTTAAATCAAATAGATTATATTTGGTAAGAATTTAGACTGTCTTGATTTTGGTGTGTGATTTCATGCAAATATATTGCAAACAAAAACACAATGATCTCATGTAACATATGAGTGAAAAATAATTAAAACCCAAACATACTTAAGTTTGTTAGGTCTGCAGTGTGGATCTCCCAGTAGATCAAAGATTTGCTCCATTTCTGAGTCTCCTTGTATTTTCTCACTCAGATCCAGATCTGGCAGCAGTAAGGGGTTTGTTCCCAGAACTTTAGTCAGAGAATCCAAAGCTTTCTCAGCAGAACCTTTCACCATTCTACAGAAAAATACACATTAGCCACAAAACATAGCTGAAATTGGTCTGATTGTGACTTAAATTCTTGATTTCTAAACATTAAAATGCTAAAGGAAGAAATGTAGAGCAGAGCATAAATTCAGTGTCTAAAGGTTATGGTTAAAATGCTCAAACAGGTAAAAAAAAAAAAAAACCCTGATCCCTTCTGAAGTTTGGGTCTGTTAGTGACCTGTTAGCAGTGAGTGAATGCAGTGACTGCTCAGAAAATTGATTATCCTGCTAACAATGCCTACTTTCTAGTGATGCACTGAAATTCCAGACACTGTATGAGGTTACATCATCTAAGTAATGATATTTGTTCAGCTCAGGCAAAATAACAGAAACACTAACCAGACACAAGTCCATTCTAACAGATCTGAGCACATCTGAGGTTTTTAAAATGATTAAAGAATTCCGAAGTGACAGAACCAAGCGAACGTTACAATGAAAAATGAGGGAATCAATTCTTATATCATTCTTTGTTGTAAGTTCTGGTTTTGTTTTCCAGTTATGTTTATGTTTCAGTTTTGATTTTGATCAAGACATTTCCTACAATACCTACCTCAGTGTGTTCAGTTTATAATTTGGGTCCTTTTGTAAATTGGTGAGCTTCTTCACTCCTGTGTCTCCAGGATCATTCCCTCTGAGATCCAGCTCTATCAGGGGTGATGAAGGGTTTGATTTCAGAGCTGAAGCCAGAGCATCGTATCCTTCTTCTGTTACACTGCAGCATGAAATCCTGCAGAAAGGAAAGATGCATAATTAAAAACATAAAATAACAGTTTAGACTTACAGATCTTCTTTACGCCATGGTTTACATGTTTATGTTATATTTTGATTCCATAATCACCAATGTTTTGTGTAATTAATATTATTAAATGAAATACAACTGGGACTCACCTCAGTGTTTGCAATTTACAGTGTTTATTGTTCAGTAGACTGCAAACTTGCTTCACTCCAGAGTTTCCTAGTTGATTCTCACACAGATCCAGCTCTATCAGGTGTGAAGGATTTGAACAGAAAGCTGATGCTAGAGCAGCACAGCCTTTCTTTGTTATGCTGCACTCGTTCAACCTGAAAACAGATTGTCAAGCATCTTTAATTATTTAACTGGTTTGTATAAGTATAAGAAACTCACAGATAATCCAATATATAAAACAAATCTAAACATATTTAGATTTTACCACTATCAAAACACTAATGTTGAACAGAAGCAAATGTAAAGAAATAATATTACAAATAATTTTAGACCACTTATCTTATTTATTTATTCTCTTCTATTTCTGTTCTGATGTTTACACAATGGAAATGTAGCTATGGTTGTTAAAAGGTGTATAAATATAAAAAATCTAAAGAGAGGTGCATTATTTTGGAAAGTATAGCTCACTTTAAAATGTACATGTTTTTCAGTCATCCCATTACATGAAATATGTGTAAAAACAATATGATTGCATAGCTTACTTTAAGCAGAAAATATAAAGAAAAAACTGTCTCACTTAATGATTCTTGGTCTGCAGTGTAAGTCCTTCAGCAGAGCAGAAAGCTGCTCCATTCCTGAGTCTCCTTTTATTTTCCCTCTCAAATCCAGCTCTCTCAGCAGCAAGGGGTTTGTTTTTAGAGTTTTAGTCAGAGAATCACAGACTATCTTTGCAGAACCTTTCAGAAATCTGCATATAAAACAATAACAAAGAACATTTATTGCCATATTCTCTCTTTGCAATGTTCAGACCATTGTGAAGCAAACATGATGAACACATCCCAGAAAAACAAGAATATATTCACTGTCTATTAAATTCAGGCTCTGATTAGTAGACCCCTGTATGTCAGCTATGGTATTAAGTTTAATACTCTGGGTACATAACATGAGTTATAGTTGTTTTATAGGAAATTGCCTATAACACGGTGTATGTAATAAAAGGAGTTATATACAGTGCGTCCGGAAAGTATTCACTGCGCATTACTTTTTCCACATTTTGTTATGTTACACCCTTATTCCAAAATGGATTAAATTCATTTTTTCCACAGAATTCTACACACAACACCCCATAATGATAACATTAAAAAAATTTACTTGAGGTTTTTGCAAATTTATTACAAATAATAAAACTGAGAAATCACATGTACATAAGTATTCATAGCCTTCGCCATGAAGCTCAAAATTGAGCTCAGGTGCATCCTGTTTCCCCTGATCATTCTTGAGATGTTTCTGCAGCTTAATTGGAGTCCACCTGTGGTAAATTCAGTTGATTGGACATGATTTGGAAAGGCACA
>JBBPCY010069731.1:0-12120 GCA_037974405.1 Brachyalestes nurse
CCCCATTCAACTCAATGTAAATCTTCTCAGACCCCCGCGGCTCGTGGTTTTTTCAGGTTTGAATGGACTCTAATGGTGAATAAGTCCCACCCGTGAAACATTTGACTGCCTACTGTGATAGGGTAATTCTCCACTTCAAAATGACTGACGTAACACTCTGGCCAATCACAGCCTTTGTTTACACTTCGCTCTATTTTCTGTACTGAGCATGGACCTTGAGTGTGAGACTAAGGCTTCATACATAACAAAACGCATAATATATTATTTACTAGTATTTATTAATAATATTTTCATTTTATTTTTTTATTTGTCTACAAGTGCATAGAAGGAAGGGCATTAGCTTGTTAGCTTGATGCACTGGTGAAATCCTTGGAAAAAAAGGGATTAACAACTTCACCAAGAAGACCAGAAGACAATAAAATAGTGTTAAATCACTACAAAATATAAAAACTAGCTATGAGGAGATTGAGGGAGGAGCAGGAAAGAGAAGAAACATGAGAATGTGAGGCAGCAACAGCAGAACATGAAGGTGAAGTAGGTACTTAGGGTAAGAAAAATCAAGCTGCCCAGGGTTCGGTGAGGTGCTGAGTTTAAATCGCGCCGCACACTGGGGATTAAGGGAAGGTTTGTTTCACCAAAAATATTGACCAGGAGCCGCCACTGGTGTGTACACAACAAAAACATTTCAGCATACTAGCCAAACATCATTTGACTGTGAAGATCCCTTTAGACTACTATACTGTACCTTTTAGACTACTGTATGTAAATTATCTGTGTTGCTGCTCATTTGAAAAGCAGAACATGGTTGAAACTCTTACAACCCTTGCATGAATGGGTGGGGCTAAATTGCTGTAGGCTGAATTTTTTTTTGTGACATCACAAAAACTTCTGAAAATGGCTGATTTTGTATTTTATTTTTCATATTTGGACTGTAGGGAGTGAACGTAGATTTTATACGAGGGAGTGAACGTACATTTTGAAATTAACAATATTTACGCACTTCAAGACTTTTTATTTCCCAAAGTGATGACAATGAGAGTATGGGCATTTTAATCGCAATCATAATACATTGTCCATGTTGTCCAGCAAATAAATAATTGTAATAAGGCCCTCAAACATTGTGCTATACAATAAGATATTGACACTGGTATAATGGTCCTTCTCGCCCACTATAGCTTTATTATCTCATGTTATAACCCTTCTCTGAATGTGCTCACTCTTGTCATGGGTGAAAGTGGTCCAGTCCTCCTGAGAGTCTTTCATCTTCTTCATCACCACTAGCTTCCCCCCCTCCACGTCCACACTGAGTGTGTGCTTCTGGCTCTTCCCAATCTTTGTGAGATCAGCAAGGTACACATCCAGCTTTACCTGTAACACAAATATGCACAAATTAGCATATTCTGCAAGCCCATTACTATCATCCCTTTCATTACATCCGCTAGAAATTTCTATTATTTTGGGTTATGCGTAAAAGTTTGCGCTCCATGACCAGGTTTTCACCATCAGTTCTAACTGCAAAGAGTCCTGTATGATAGTAATGCACTGAGCATCACCATACAGACAGTTTTTTTGTAAATAAATGGACATATATACTGCCATTAAAAAAGAAATCTCAGAAAAGAACACAAATTATTTGTAAAAGAAATGATATAAAATGCAATATTAAGGTAATACTGTAAACTGAGATAATTGTTGTGATATTGTTTTTCAATACCAAAAATAAGTGTGTGCATTTGTGTTTGTGTGCTGGGGGTGGTCCCTCACCTCGAAAGCTTGGACAGGAATGGTCTTGCTGTGGCGTGTGGATGGGGGGATGGGGGGAACAGCCACACTCATATCCTGCAGAGCTTTTAGAGCCTGAAGAGAGAGCGAACGACAGATAATATTACAGATGAACCAGCTTTCCACAATGCAGCCAAAGCACAACACATTTGTGTGTAAATAATGACCTGCAACACAGACATTGTGTGTGTGTACATGCATGCATACCTTCTTCTCTATGGAGGAAAGCAAGTCTTTGAGAATAGCCAGCTTAGTGACCAGATGCTCCAGTTCCTGATCTCCACCCTGACTTACAGACTGAGAGTGAGAGAGAGAGAAAGAAAGAAAGAGAGAGAGAGACCAATGGCAAGAGTAAAACGACCATCATTGAAGTAATTAATATATAAGCATTGAAACAGAACGTAACGAGTTCTAAGCTAAAAGACACTGACCGTCAACACTCAGAGTGGTATAGACTTCTGTCCCCTCTCTCTCACTTGCTCTAATAATGCCTACCACCAGCAGAGGCAGACCATTTCCGAGTGTCATTGATCGTGTTTCATAATGCATACAACACACACACAGTTTGTATTACTGTATCTGTGAGGACAGTGCAATGACACCTAACCCTAACCTGATCTATAAACTCAACCAAAGGACAATCAGTCTGCTTTTCCCCCAAACATGTTGAATTTGTGGTGAAAACAGCATATTTTCTATGTGAGGACAGTAATATGTTCTCAGTTTTAAAGACTTTCCAGTATTCCAGTGATGAGGACATAGACACGCAGCGCACACACATTTCTGGTGGGAAGTTACTAGGAAGAGCTCTTTTGTCACCACCAACAAATAAATAAATAAATAAATAAATAAATAAAATCACACACCCACACACTCCAAAAGGAAAGCGCTCGCAATTCTAAATTTAGTCATGGCTGGAGTTACAGTTAGGCAATTTCAGAACAAAACGTGACTTCCGTGGGTGATTAATGTGTTTATATTTAGCCTTAAGGAGACTAAAGCATGTTAGTTTGAGAGTTAAAGTGATATTTTTTCCTCTGTTTAAATCCCTTTCAAGGCCATGAAGGTTCTTCTCCACCCGTTTTCAGGTGGAAGGCTAAATATAGGCTTATTTTTGGCTGTGTCAGAAAACAAGCCTATATTTAGACCTCAGTACATGTAATTTAACGAACGAAAAACAACTCTAACAATCGTCTTGGTTATTAATAAAGACGAGATCCATTAGCATTAGTTAGGGCAGTTAAAAAGGGAACTTTTGTTTGTGCTTTGTTGTGTTTTCAGCCGCCCCTGACTTTATAAGCCCCCGCCCCCCATTGCAACATTTCCCCGGTTCAAATATCGCTATTTGTCCACAAAACCAATGTCTGGGTGTATCGGAGAGCCAGTGTTTGGGTATTTGCCATTTCTCTTTTTGGACAGGGTTAAAAAATTACTCAGAGCGAGACATACAGAGAGAGCGGCTCAGTGGTTTGAGATGTCTTTGTTTGGGTGCTCTGCTCTGTGGTCAAAAGTAGAGGTTGACCATTTATTGGTCTGGGCGATTAATTGAGCCGGTATTTGGCAATTTTTACATAATCGGCATCGGCGGATGTCTGTGCATATTAAGACCAATTAACAGGCATGCGCATTTATGGGCAGCCCTGTGTTACTGCTGTGGAACGTGCGTGACACACATCAGGAAATCTCTGTGTCTCGGGTCAGAGGTTACTGAAGAAAACTAAACACTTAAATGCATGGTTACAATTAACAATGATTGATGCGGTCAATGCCATTTATAAATGAAAGTCTTTTGCATGTATAAGTGGTAAATAGAACAGTTTGTCGACATATCTTGAAAAATCTTGACAATTTAGTGCAATTAGCTCTCCTCATTAAACGTGCCTGGGTCAGGCTTTAACAACGGAATCGCTAGTGGCTTGTGTAGTCCTTGCATAGCAGGCTGTGTGAAGTTCACTAGATTATAACAATATGGCTTGAAACTGTTATTATTATTATTATCATTATTAATAATGACCAAATATCAGTTCACCATAAATCAGAACCCCCTGTTTAGATCTGTTAGCCTCTGCTGCTCTGTACAGTGGCATTCTGTCCATGCGGAACACGGAGAAAGAATTTAATGGAGTCACAGCTTTGTTTGGCACAAGGCGGGTCAGCCATGTCTCAGTGAAATACAGAATGGTGCAGTCTCTCATGACCTGTTGGAAAGTAAACCTTGGTCTGAGATCATCCAGCTTGATGAGCCTGATACTGAGCCTTCGCAAGCAGAATGCTGGGCAGTGTAAGGCAAGTCTGTTCAGGACTCCGGTGCGGGTCCCATGGTGTTTCTTTGTTCGTTGTCATGGGGCCTCGCAGCCACATCCTTTGTTCTTGTCTGCACTTCATAGTATCTCGGCTGGCCACTACAGATTGGGTTTAAAAGCTTAAAAAACAAAGTGTTGCCCTGTTGTGAGCCATTATACGTTGATATTTGGGCATTAAAGATGGTGGCTCAGTGGTGAGGGAGTTGCCTCTGCGATCAGAATCTGGTGAGTTCAAATTCCAAGACTGCTAGTGGCACCTCTGAGGTACCCTGAGTAAGGTATGACAAAAAATGGTCACTTTAAAAGACGGTAAAAAGTAAATAAAATATACAATAAACACACCGTTTACATGAAGCTTTTTGAAAGACGTCTGAATGTAGCTATGCTATACCGCAATACACTTAAGTTGTCACTGAGCCCTATTTGTACAAATATCAAAAGTGTCAGTATACCTGTTGAATCATTCTGGACACCATAGATGCACTCTGTTGATCAAAGACTTTCGAGAGGATCTCCAGACCAGACAAAACCTTATCCACCTCTCTAGAGAGAGAGAGACAGAGAGAGACATCATAACCATATGAATGACGTCCACTGAAAAGAAAAAAAAAAGGCATAAAAAATTCAAAACAAAAAGATACAGAACTGCTAACCAGTTAACAGATAGTTTGCTGGCACGGAAAAGAAAAGAAAATCTTGAGAGAGATATGGAGCAGTTGATGAAGCAACATGCAACATAAACATGAAGCCAGAGAAACATTGTGTGTGCATGCATGTGTGTGTGTACGACTCTATGAATGAGTTAGAGCCGGAGAATGAGATTATATGGCTACAGTGCAATTACAATATAATTTACAAACTATAAAATATATTAATAAAAATGCACCTGGTTAAAGGCAAGCTTGTATTATTTTAACCAAAATGATTAACAGGAAGAGGTGACTGCTGCGATGCAACAAAACATGGACAGAAACTTATCAGGACTTATTAGGATTCTCGCAGCGCACAGTCCAGTCCTAATGCAAACATGTGTGCGCATGTGTGTACCCGTGCAGGCGCTTGCAGGAAGACACCAGTGTTTTGTTGAGGTGTGGCAGGTTGCTGGCGCCCTGCTTGACTGCCTCCAGATCCAAAGCATAGCTGCCCTTCAGATACTCATGAGAGATTGTGCTCAGTCCATTGCCTACAGGAGCACTGCAGAGAGAGAGAGAAACAATTTAAATGTTACATGATGGCAGTGGCATATAGATAAAAGGACTACATCAAGCTGTAGCTGTAACACTGCTACATCATTCTCATCACTCAAAGGTAATGGGTGTGAACAGGCGTGTTGACTGAACACCAACAAAATGGAGCTACAAAAACTCAGGTACATCTATCCCAGCCATCCTGGATTTGAAAGGCAAAAGACAGCAGGAGAAACAGAAAGTGAAAACCAGGAACTACAAGGGGCTTACCTCTCATGAGGAGTGTCCGTACTGATGTGGAAGGAGCCACCAGAGCCACCGGTACGAGGAGGGAGGGGGGGTTTATCATCTTCTCCATCTGTAACACACACTTTTTAACATTTGTATAGCTTTTATGTGCAAAAATGCCTGATTCTTTTTAGGGACACTGTCCAATCCCTCTTTTTGCCAAACAGACTAAACAACGCAGACACGGCTGAACCTCTCTCTCTCTCTCTCTCTCAAAA
This sequence comes from Brachyalestes nurse, assembly GCA_037974405.1. Lineage (NCBI taxonomy): Eukaryota > Metazoa > Chordata > Actinopteri > Characiformes > Alestidae > Brachyalestes > Brachyalestes nurse. The sequence goes on from JBBPCY010069731.1 coordinate 5,779, forward strand.
TATATATATATATATATATATAGCATGCACAACCGATCACAATAGTAATGCTAATGATAATTTACTAAAGTGTTTGGAAATCTGCACCCTAGAGAGTGTTTTTAAAAAAGGAGATGAAGCAGGGAAACAGACTGTCTTCAGAAATATCCAGATATGTGTGGACAGAGTGTTTGGAGAAATTACATCACAGATCTATTTATAATCTGTTTTCGCCACTGAGTTTAGTTTTGAGTGCAGTCTTTCCACTTGTAATTTTTGGTATGGTGGCCCAACAGCTATGGCAATAACCAAAAAAAACATTGGGAGAAAAAAACCAAACAAACAAAAACAACAACACTGGCATGTACCTGAGTAGTCTCTGTCCTCGGCACTCTCCTCTCTCTCCACAGGTAGCAGCAGAGTGGTGACAAGCCCCTGGTTGGGCTGAAGGTAAAGTTGGATCAGCTCTGGAAGAGTCTTAAACCTTTTTGGCTGCACGCCCTGAGATGTCTACACACACACACACACAAGAAATCACCATGTAGAGACAGGACATGTGACATATGAGCGTTCTACCACTAGGAAATCAAGAAAGTTCTGCACTGATAGCACAGGGAGTGTGCATGTTTTGGGGGCAGCTGGTGGCCTAGTGGTTTGGGAAATGCCCCTGTAACCAGGTTGTGGGTTTGAATCCCAGCACTGCTTGTGTCATCACACAGGTACCCTCGGCAAGGTTAAAGGGGTAAATGCAGAGAAAGAATCTCACATTGTTCACACTGTGTGCTGTGGTGTGTTCGCATGTGGCTATAAGGGGCCATTTTACCTTTTACTCTGCTGTCCTTGTTTATCAAATCTTTCATTTTTTATTTTCTGTTTAACATGAATATTCTTCAATATTCAAATCTTCCAAAAGAATAAACAAAAGTTCAAGGTGTCTTACTTCAATTAATAAATGGACAGTTAATATTATTAAGTTTGTTTTTTGGCATAAAAAAGCTGGCTGGTTTCGCAGCATCTGGCCCTTCATTGTCGGGATGGCCACCAGGCTCCAAAATCAAAACTGAATAAGAAACAATCAAACACGGACACACACGGACTCACACGGACTCACACGGACTCACACGGACTCACACAGACTCACACTGCCACTGTAAATACCCTGTACTTACTATATACTGTATATTTTTTATTCTTGTTGCTACTATTTGCTATTTTTGCAATTATTTATTACTGTTCACAACAATCTTTGCATTTTTGGCAGAAGTAGTAACAGTAGTACTGTTACTTCTCCTTTCAACTGCACTACTGCATGACGTCTTATGCAGTAAACTTTTGCCCTGACGCTCTTCTGTTTTAGCACTCTCTCTTGTTCTCACACCTTTGCAGTCCTGTGATGTTAAATTTTTTTCTTTTTTTGCACCAAGATACTTGAAGAATGCAGTTTCCTTTAACTGGGTACTGTGTTTATGCTTAAAATGAAACACCTAGTACTTGACTACTACTACTTGTACAGCACATGTTTCTAGTAATATTAGAAGTAAATTTGCTTCCTGTCTGAATGTTGTATAGCCAAACAGATTAGGTCTACATTCCAGTATTTTAACGGTTGTCGTATTGGTGGTACTTGATATTTTCTGAGGCAGTACACGATTTAAGTTCTAAAGCACCGCAACTGTGGTTCCACACAGGAACTATTAGGAAGAGCAATGCGGACCAGGAGGAGAATATTTTGAGCAGCTCTGTAGTTGAGGACTGAAGTTGAGGACACTACAGTCTACTTCAGCAGTGCCAGTGAAGTTTTAAACATTATGTGTGTTTAGCCAAAAAATGTTCAAACAATACAGTTGTTATTCTTAATGTTCTCACTTACTCTGTGTGTTTGGGGCAGTGCATGGGTATGTTTGAATAAAATACAGTTGTTATTTTTAACGTTCCCATTTGCTGTACATGCGTGTGTGTGTGTGTGTGTGTGTGTGTGTGTGTGTGTGCGTGAGAATGAAATACAGTTGTTAATCTTAAAAGCTCTGTGTTAAAGCTGTATGAGAGGTGCTGCCTGTTTCGTTGTACAAGAGTTGGGTGGAAGTGAAGTGGCAGTTCTAGCGTGACTCCTTTGAACAGCATGGCTATGGCAGACAGTCAGCAATAAATAATATTCTTATTAGGAATAAATTTGCCTACTGCATGGGTGGTGCACAGAGTAGGCCTATGTTCCTGAATGCCAGTCTATTAAAAAACAAATTGTGTCATTCATGTTGTGACTGTGGCTATTAGAGAGAACTGCACTGGTGTTTAATGTATCTTTATGAAACGTACTGTTCTAATAAAAATCGGGCATAGAAAAATCATCCAGTTTTAGTGCAAAGAAATCGGATCAAGCCATTAAAATTTTGGGTGTATAAAAAATATTTCGGTACAAACAATTAAAAATTTTCTGATCCAAACAAATCCATCCAGCATATAAATGGCTTCCTCACACACAAACTATCAAAAATCAAACCGAATCTTGACCTCGGAAGATACGGAGACTCCAAGCAAGGAGGTACTATTGTATCAGATGACATTTTAGCAGCGGTGAGCTGCTGAACCACACTTCTGAGGTGCGTTTCATTTATTACGGTTGACTTACCTAAAGAGACAAAATAAAACTCTATGACACAGAAAGTGTCCTGGACCTTCTTTTGTTTCATTACAACATTAAAGAAATAACTTGTTGAACTGGGAGACTTTTAAACCATGGCAAAAATGACAGACAAGACAGCTGAGTAAGTAATAGTCAAGAGGTTAATTGACCTCAGAAGTATTGCGCCCATGTATGCTTGTGTTTTGGACAGGGGATTGTGTGTGTTTTTAGTTTAAGCCTGTGCGTGTGTTATGGATATGTGGTGGAGGGATCAATATTCCCAGTTGTTCAGTGCACCCACTACACTGGAACAAAGACCCTCCTGTCTGTCTACAGCCACACCCACCCACCAGCAAACATACACAGACAATTACCTGCACTGCCAAGAAGTTCTCCTCGTCTGGTAGAATCCTATACGTATGGACATGCTTCTGAAACCTTGAGAGAGAGAACGAGAGAGAGAACGAGAGTGTGATTGATCAGTTTCATTTCACAAACCAAAACCAGGTCAAAATCTCTAGAGGCCACAACACCACAAACACACATTTCCAGTAGCGTCTCATCACCACACTCACACTCAAACTTAATCAAGATTAAAGAAATGTAGTGAAACGCAGTGAAATGTAACCCTGAATTGCTCCTGAGACAGTGTAAGAACTAGAAATATAATAAAGAGTAGAATAATAAGGTGACAAACGTAAATAACATATGCAAAAGATACATTTACACAAATGTAAATATATAGAATACAGTATGTAGAATAAATAGTGCAAACTGCCATTGTGTAAATTGTGAATATATTTGGATATCACAGTCTTAACAAAGCCAATTCACTCTTTTCTTTTTTTATACAATTTGTAAAACAGCTGATATATTTTATTCAGGAATAAAATATTACATTCACACACAATAAGAGCATTTCTAATGTTGCAAAGCTGTGCATGTGTCAGAGAGAGAGAGTAAGAGAGGGAGGGGGCAGGAAGGAGAGGGAGAGACTGTGGATAAACCTGTTGATGTCAGTCTTAGTTGGAAATGGGTCTGGTTATGACGCGTGTTCTCTTGCTCACTCACAGTAACTCTCACACAGATCAGCAAAGACTACCGAATGTGTCTGTGCCAGCATCAGTCTGTGTGAGCATGTGTGTGTGATAACTCAAAGAACCTAATGGGTGATTTAATTACTTCATTTGGAAGACAAGACGTCTTTAGGGCAGCAATTAAAATGCATCTGTGCTGGTTCTGTGAAAAGGTTTTTCCACTGACATTTAGAGTAACAGTCATTACCAAAATAAAATGTTATGCTACATTTATTCTTATTATACTATAATGCTATTCTTTTATTTATATACTATTTTACTTTTAAATATCTATGGGATAAATTTAGGCTAAAACATTCACACAAACTGCAAAACATGTGTTTAGTGCAGCCACACACACGAGACAGACACCTTTGCGCGAGCATTATATATAATGTTGTTCGGTGCTCTAAAAATAGACACTGCCCACAATAAACTCAAAAAAGAGATGTTAGTCATTAAGATAACAGAGTGTCATCACTTTTTTTTTTACATGATCCAAACCTGGGGCATAACACTTGAGTGTGTGTGATTATGTACATATCCATTGTCCAACTGCTCTCTGCTCCATAATTAATCAGGCACCTGTGCCAGGGGCGCGTCACTTTGATGACCGAAGCAGCAGGTCAAGAGCAGTGAGCACTGGTTAGAACAAATACCTCAGAAAACATGGCATGGCAGCCTTCAAGGACTTGGTTTCCTTTACACAACCACAAACAGCCTTTCAGATATATGTAATATGTAAGTCTTCGTAAAAGTATCATTCAACAACCACATAATCCATTAGACAAGAAAAAAAAACAAATAAACAGCAGACTTTACTTTTTCTTTGTAAACTATGATTATGAGTACTCTTTTATTGTAGGCCTAGGGGCTACAACCTGAATTTTTAATAAAAAACAAGATTTTCTTTATAAATACTGAGCAGAGGACACGCTTTGATGTTAGTGTCACCATTTTAATGCCCAACATTACCATATTCTGTTGTCTTACAGAATTAATTATAGTGATTTTTCTGTTGTCTTGTCTTTATCTGCATATTTGGCATGGAGATAAAAAAAGGGTAATGGAAAGTAATCAAGTTACATTACTTAAATCACATAATTGATGCATCGCGACGCAGATGTGGACGATTCTGCATCGATGCAGTGGCAGGACATAATCGGTTAGATCATAATGGCATTGCTTGACCGCAGAATGTTTTGTATTCACTGAAGATGTAGGCTAGGCCTATACTATTTCTGTTTATGTTTTGATGAGCTATGTCTATATTCTTTATTTCCGTTGACAATTTAGTGCACTGGTCCCAGTTTTTGTTTACATTTTTTGGTTTTGTTGGATAAAAACATGAGCTTACATCTCTCTGCTTGTATTTGAAAACATAACAATGTGAAGTAATGTAGAAAATTGATGGGATCCATCGTGGCGCATCGGGATATCGAATCGAATCATTGATATGATAATCGTAAAACCAATCGAATCGTGAGGCCAGTGAAGGTTCACACCTCTAGTGGCCGCAAGAGGTATGTGTTCGTGTAGAGTTGGGCATAAGCATTACTGTTGACTATTGGATGTTTAATTTTTTTCCTTTATTCCGCTCTTATTACAATACTAATGTGTGTAAGCTGAAGATTTCCAAAATGTTTAATATGTATGTCTGTGTTCATTTGTGTGTTTTTGTTTCCTGTCAGCGTTTTGCTCTGCTACCATGTGACCACTAAAGTGTTACTTTGGTACAGCAGAGCTGGTAATATTGTTCAAGAAAATCGTGATAGGTTTCTTTTGTCCATATCGCACAGCCCTAGATGAAAGCAATACTGTCATTTAATACAGTCACTGTACAAAAACTAAAAATATACTGTGATGATAAATGTAGGTTATATTGTCTGCCCCTACTTTAAAGTATGTCATCTAAGAAAATTAATAGTCTTAAGAAAATACCTCATCCAAAACCCCAACAGACTCAAAAATACAGCACCTAAAACTATTTGCAGTTTTGAATACACCACTAAAAATAACTGACAGTCTTAAAGGAAATCTTCATAAAGAAGAGCCTTAAAGGAATACTTCATAATGATTACACCCCCAAAAACCACTTACAAACTTAAACGGAATATTTCATAAAGAAACACCAAACTGCTGGGCAGCAGGCCTCAAAGAAAGCCGTTGTGGGCCTCTGCATTAGACACTCACAGCACATGCCTTGCAACGGAACTGAGATATCCGCGGTTAGAATGTGTTTTCCTCTGCAGAAAAGTAGTGTTATGACTAGTAATGCTCGAGTATGATGCAACAGGCATAACCTAATAATGCTCTGCAATATACTGTGATCTTTTTGCAGAGTCACACTAATGAGGCCAGCAGTGCAGCAATGCTAAACATTCAACATACTCTGCAGGTCTGGCCTAAGCAATTTCTCGCTCAGCATTAATTCATGAATGTTCAGGGTGAACCTCAAGAGTGCTGCAACACAGCTGAAGCGTAGCTGTACAGTCGGCCAACAACGGACTACTCATAACGGTTTACTGATTTCTGATCATCTTCACCAAAGATGCCAAAAATTATAAATGACTGACTTGAACACTATTAGCGAGAGAGAGAGAGAGAGAGAGAGAGAGAGAGAGAGAGAGAGAGAGAGAGAGAAAGAGCGAGAAAGAGAGAGAGAGA
>JBBPCY010069741.1:0-12120 GCA_037974405.1 Brachyalestes nurse
TTTGGCCATTATAAAATCCCATATTATAGTGCTTACGTTTAGCCAAAACGTTGTTTGGAGGCTGACTTGAACACAGGAATGCATAGCTTTACTAATTTAGCTTGGCTAAGATTAAGATTTGTAAAACGGGATTTTATAATAGGCAAATATATTCAAAACAATTGTTCAGCCTTACCTACGAAATATAATCCCTCAGGGTCTGGTTTGGAGCGTACAGCCCCATGCAGAACATGCGTGAGCACTGAGCAGGGCTCTCAAGTCTCACGCAATGAGCGTGAGCCACGCATCCACGCGTCTTCACACACCATACCTCCAATTTCCCCCGCTCTGAGCTCGGCAGCTAAAGCAAAACCGAACCCCCACATATATATCAGGTTTCATGATTCAATATACACCAGCTTTCATTCCATATATATCAGATTTCATTCCACATATATCACATTTCATTCCATATATATCCAGTTTCATTAAATATTTCCTGTTTGGCTTTCCATAATATATATATATATATATATATATAGGTAAATTTTTTCATATTGATATTTATATTTACAATAGTATAATCATATGTATAAAATAATACTCATATACATCTGTTAACATTTTTATTTATAAATCTAAATCCATATTACATATTCATATTGTAGATTGTATATTATTGTATGCTATATTGCTCAGTATATTGTCCATTGTGTTGTTTATACATTGCTGTGTTTTACATTATTGTGCTTGAGCCATCGACCGGAATTTCTTGTATATGTTCGCACATATACTTGGCCAATAAACATGATTCGAATTCTGAAAATTAGTAAATTATATTTTTCTTGATCATTTTAACTCTAAAATACTAATATATATTGCCACAAAAAAGCAAAAAAAGTTATATTTTGTGCTTTAAATATATTTCCATGTATTTGTGGAGAGTTCGGTTCTCAGAAAAAATTTGTGTGTGACTTAACAGTGCAAAACTAGGGGATTACTGTATATGTACAGGGTCATTAAGTAGATATGATATCTGGTAGATATGATAGTTACACTCATTGGCTGTGTTCACACCATGATAATATTACTGAATTTGTAAGTATATTATTAAGTACATTAACACACAAATTATTGTCATTTTTACTTATGTTATCCAATCTTTCTTATTTTTAATAGATTTAAAGGCAAGGTGTCTGTCCTGTCAACAAGTGGACAGAAAGATAAGGCAAGAACCTGCCGTTTCCCATTTAGCTGGGTGTTGAAAGACAGATTTGATCAGATTTGGACAAACGTAATCAATCTGCAAGGTACTACATTACTTCCTTCTTCCCTTCACCTGTCCTCCAATTGAGATCTCTGAGATTTTACCCAGTACAATCAAACAAGAGCATTTATAAGCATTTGTGGACTTCCTCTTACTTGTTCATATACATTTCAGGCCCTTGCATTCACCCTAGTAAGGAACACTTGGAGAAATTTGAAGAATGTGTCACCCAGCCCTGGATAAAAAGCATAAAAAAAGACCAGGAACTCTTCACTATGTTCTCTGAAGATCTTGTGAACATCTCCATGCCTGACTACACCTGTGAGCTTAATAAGGTGAGAGGAATTTAAACACTACATGTCTGTTCGTTTACCCACAGATTCCACATTGCCACAACCTTTTTTTACATGAATAATATCCAGGCCTGTTTTATATTTTAACACTTTGTCAGCTAAAATATGTGACATATGCTACATCACTCTATAAACCTGAATGCCGTAAACCACTCTTTGATTATATGCCAGTAGATTAATAGGCTGTGGTACCTGCTCATCTTTTTCCACTTTAGACAGAGGGGTTTGCCAACTCTTGTCTATGGCAATTCAGCTACTAAGGCACCCACTGCTGATACTGTGGCTCAGGTGCACAAACACAGCTTGAATAATCTCCACAGAAAAGCCCTGACCAATAGAATTGTGTTTTCTGTACCAAAGGAACTTATTAAAGAATATTTGTGATCCATTACTAATCATCCTGCATTAGTACCTAACTTCACGAATGCTGTCATAGATTAATATAATCGGAGCAATGCTCCAACATCTGGACTAGAACACAGGCTGTCACTGCAGCAAAAGGGAAAAAACATCCAAAATAATGACTTTGAATGAATTATATTTTACAGGAAGCTCTTTGTTATCTACACACTTTTGGACATTGTCTTCATGAATGTGTGTGTGTGTGTGTATGTGTGTGTGTCTGTCTGTCTGTCTTGCAGTTTTTTTCAGAAACCCTTCTTAGACTCACACCACGTTTTTATCAAGATTTAACTGAGGACGAGCCTGATGGTGTCTCTCTGCCTTGGCTGTATGTCACGAATAAATACATGTATGACAACCATCAACTGTTCCATAACTTGGTCCTCAAAAACAAAGAATTGGTGTCTGCAGGGGAAGCAACTGAGGTAACTTTTACTATAAAACAAGTGATTTTTGGGCTGTCACTCATCTCAACTCCGGCCATGTTTATACTTCTAATCTCCATGATCAGATTGTGGTGATATAATCACCACCCAGTCCCAGAGGCCGGTGGCATTAGGGCAGAGTAGATGGAGCCTATACAGACTGTACCACCACAAAAAAGAAGTGATGCTAAAGCGTGAAAGTAGCTGAACTGCCTACACACACTCACACACAGAGCTCTAACCACAAGGCCTCAGGATGGCTAGATTTTAACACATTTCCATCACAAAGTCAAAGACAATTTGAACAATAATTATTGTCGTCTCAGCTATTTACACCTATACAGTGAGATGAGACTATGTGACTACAGATTTTATAGGGTACAATAATAGTGCATATACATACACTATAAATATAAGTAGAAATGTGCAATATGGTACAAGCTATTTTTCACATGCACAAATTATGTTGCATCAGCAGTAAAGCAACAACACTGGAATGTTATTGTGTTCTTTTTATGTGCCAAAGATCAGCAACGGTTCAAAATAAATAAATATGCCACAAATCTATGTTAAATAAAGAAATTCTGAGACAAACTGTGATTTGCAAACTGTGGTGGATCCAGTTAACAGGGGAGGCTGCTCTTAAAATGTGCCATGATGAGTCTCTTAAAGCACTTCATAACGATCGGGGTCACTCAGGCAGGAGACTGTAGATTTCTGAGATTTTTTTTATGGTGGTGGCCTTGAGGGTGATCATCTGGCTCAGTGATGTGTTGTAGATGTCTGTGAAGATTTCGTGCAGTTCATCTGCACTTTCTCTGAGCTTGCGACCGGGACTGCTGTCTTGTCCAGCAGCTGGGTTGAACTTGGTTAAAGTTCTCCTCATGTCAGCTATAGGCAGACAGATGACTTGGTTGGTGGTGGGAAGGGTGGTTTTCCTCACAAGCTGCTTGTTCAGGGCATCAAACTGTGCGTAAAACTCATTCAGTACATCGGGGAGTGTTGTATCTCTGTCAGTGCTGCTTGGTGCTGACTTGTATTGGTGACAATTCGAATGCCCTGTCATAAGCTGTGAGTATCTTTGGTATTGTGAAACTGTATTTTAATGGTGTATAATTATTGGGCAGCATCCAAATACGGGACACATTTTAGTGTCAATTGTATACAGGGCAGAAATATGAGGGTTTAATTGGTTCAATTATACCTGGTGTGCAGAGCAAGGGGTCTATAGGATTCAAGATTATTTATTTGTCACATGCATAGTCATACAAGTACAACACATAGTTAAATGGATCCTGAACCGCTCCTTTAAACAGTACAAACACTAAAGAAATTAAGTACATTTTAAACAGAAGAGCATTGAATTTGAGACACAAAATAAAATGAGATAAGTACAAGTAGATGTATGTCTAATGTAAGTACAGTTTAAATTTTAAAACAATCTTAAAAAAAATTCTAAAACAATCTAAAAACTGAAATAACAGACAAGGAGCAACACTTTAACAAGAGTTAAGGATATAAATGTAGCTATATGCTAAAAACTGAGATTTAACATGTAATTATATTTAATGTAAATGTAACATGTAAATATATTTAAGATTTAACATGTACTTATATAAAAGTTGCAGCAGTGTGTATATAAATATAAAGCTCACTGCTGTTTCCTTCTGATGTCCACCACCAGCTCCTTGGTCTTGGTGACGTTCAGCTGAAGGTGGTGGTCCTGACACCATGATGGTTCTTCACCTTGTCCATGTAGGCCATCTCATCATTGTTGGTGATGAGGCCCAACCCCTCATGGTGTTAGAGCTATAAGCGGCCACACTGTCAGAGGTGTAGAGGGAGTACAGAAGTGGCGAGAGTACACACCCCTGTGATGCTCCGATATTGGTGGTGATGCTGTCCGAAACACCTACCCACCCTCACCACAGGACGTGGGAGACGGTATCCTCTGTGGATCTGTTGGGTCAGTAGGCGAACTAGAGCGGGTCTGTGGTGTTTGGGATGGAGAAGGAATCATCAGTCTCTCAAACACCTTCATCTCAAACACCTTCATCTCAAACACGGCGTAGATCATTGCGGTGCCCTTAGCTTTGTAGTCCAAGATGGTGCGCAGTCCATGGCAGATGCTCCATGTGTCTCCTGTACTGACGTTTGGCGTCTCTCACCACGCGCTGAATGTTGTATGTTGCGGTCCTGGCGTTTAACTGCAGCGCGTATCAATCTGTCCATCCACGGTTTCTGGTTCGGGAACGCCTTGAATCTTGCTGTAGGGATGATTTCCTTTGCTAGCATGCTAACAAAGCTAACTGATAAATCCTTAAACTCATCGACGTCATGAGTGCAGCGTAGCTTCTGAATGGGCGGACCAGCGTTTCACCTGCCTCGTGACCACTTCTTCCCTCCGTATGTTATGTTTGTACTAGAGAATGAGAAAGATTTGAATGAGAAATGAGAATGAGAATGAGAATGAGAAAGCTGTGAAACAGCTTTGTAGCCCTGCTTGTATGGGGTGTAACAATGGTTTACTTTATTGAAATCTCTTACCACAATGAGGGCTGTGCCTGGATCTTTGTTTTGAAACGCACTCAGCACATCATGTAGTTCAGACAATGCCATACCTGTGTCTGCGTCGGGTGAGATGTACACTGCTGTGGCGATGACCATGGCGAATTTATGAAGCAGATTAAAGGGGTGACATTTAATACTCAGGTATTCCAGATGAGGCGAGCAGCCACTGGAGAGAGTAGAAACACTTCTGGCATCACACCACTTACTGTTGACCATGAAACACACTGTACCTCCACCTTTGTTTTTTTTTTTCGAATCTGCCGTCCTATCCATGCGGAACACTGAGAATGAGTCCGATGGAGTTATGGCAGGGTCCGGCACAGTGGGGGTCAGCCGTGTTTCAGTGAAGCACAGAATGTTATAATCCCTCATGTCTCGTTGGTAAGTAACTCTAGTCCTCAGGTCGTCCAGCTTGTTCTCCAGTGACTGTATGTTAGCCAGCAGGATGCTAGGCAGTGGATCTCGATGCGCTTGCAGTCTCAGCCTGTTCCATACACCAGCGCGTGTTCCCCGGCATTTCTTTGTTCTGCGGCTTGGGCTCCAGAGCCACGCAGAATTTCACTCGGCCACGACAGGTCAGGTTTGGAAGTGTCTGAAAGAATATGTGCGAAGTTCTTTCTGACGTTAAGGAGTGTTCTACTATCATAAACTATTAAACCGGCTGAATTGAGAACATGAATCGAAACAATATATAAATAAAAAGCTTAAAAAGAGCACAGTCTCAGCGGAGCAGTCAGGAAGGCATCTGGACGTGGTTGGGAAACACTGATATAACTCTTCAACTGCATTTTTTCCCCCAAGGCACTTAGGCTGACACTTCAGGGCCTTCAACCAAAGGACAGTCTACTGAAAGACTTTGCTAGCTGCCAAGAATGGTTACAGAGAATTAAGGCGTTGGCCATTACCGTGGACTTAATCCTTTCAGAGGACTCCTTCATGACAAGGCATGCTGAAAATGCAGCAGAACAAACTGCAGAAATCAGGTAGGGCAGTGATTTTGATACAGATTCAGTTTTTATGCTAATGTTCACTACTAGTGTTGTGTGTATCTGGAGATGTAACTCTCTAAATCAGAGGTCATAGGTCAGTAGGTTTTCATTCTGAATATGAGCACACCTCATAGAAATAATCAGATGTTTGAAGCCCAAGACTAGCTGATTAAATAAGGAATCATGGGTTTGTACTTGAATGGAAACCTGCAGTCACACTGGCCCTTCATGGACAGGATAGCATGTAACATTGGTGACAAAATGATCCAGTCTTTCAGCCCTAGACATCAGTAGTATTCCTCACCCCAGGAGTTCTGATTCAGCCAGTTATTGAGTTTATATACTTCCTGTGGATAGTTTGTGTTGGGGTGGTGTATACACAGAACTCTGGGTAATTTAGGATGGGAGTTGAGACATGTGTCTTTTGTTTAATCCAATTTGCTCAAAACAACAAGAAATTCACACATATATGAGTAGTTTGTTAGCCCAGATTAAGCTAAACACATTTTCCAGACTTTTCTGGCAAAGTACATGGATTGTCTACCTCCTCCTGGATCATCTCCTTCAAAGTCCTTCAAAATCCTTAAATCTCCCTCAAAGCGAGTCAGACATGGAGAAAAAACTGCAGACAATTCTTGTAAGAAGCCTCATAATCACATGGAAGGTAATGATGATTTCAATAAGTTCAATAAATTATATAATCTCTAAAATGTTCTCTTAGAATAAAAATAATGTTTTGTGTTCAGAAACTGAACACAAAGGATGGAAAACAGATGGAATATGTGGTGGAGCAAGTCACAGGAACACTGAATAAATGTAGCAAGAATGCCTGTAATGTGTTCAGGTGAGTGAGAACATGTTTCTTGTATTTATTACTCTTTATGATGTTTGTAACCCTCTTCCAGAACTTCCAGAACTGTCATTCCAGAACTTTAGCTATTTAAAAAAATTATTTCTAATTAAATATTATAAATATATTTATTGAAAAGATGTTTCAAGTGTTTTACATTATGTAACAGGACAATGGGTAAAGATGCCCATTCGTTGTTCCTGGTGTTTATATTTTGGTCTGAGGTTTGTGCTCACCAGCAAAATCATGTCAAAACTGTTATCAATTTGTGTGGGCTGAACTCGGTGGAAGATTTGTTTCTATTCAATAAATATGATGGTTACATGAATAACAAAAATTGTAAATATTTTAGAAAGACCATTTCCATGAACATTGTTGGTGTTGGATAAGTCCTAGATATGAATATGTCCATATTAAAGTTATGATATTATCTTAAAACGATACACACATCAATTATAATTTCATTTTGTTTTTAGGGTCCTTTGCGGGTACTGCAAACATGAGTTCACAGAGGATAACACAGCTGAACTACAGTGTGGACACATGTTTCATATTTCTTGTTTAAAGGACTTTAATGACACACATTGCCGAAAATGCCAAAAAGAAATAGATAAAGAATATAAGCCATGTGGAGTTGTTGACAAGTATGAAAATAAATTAACATTTATGTAGTTCAATTTCTGCACCACAAAGTTAGTATTTTTTAAATCTAATCTCTCTTTAATTTTCTTACAACAGAGAAACCTTCCTGAAAGTAAACAGATTTAGAAGAAAATGCAACTCATTTTTTGTGGAATTCATGTGGAACTTTGTCAGCAGCAAAGAACAACTGACTGATTCAGTAGTGAACAAGCTCATGGACTATGTGAAAGGTGGTCCATCAACTGAAGGTACTTACCCAAGAGCGTCATGTGTACTAACCAAGTGTTGCCCATCTGTAAAGCCCTCAAACATGATTCACATTGCCTTTTAATCACGTGACCCTTCATATCTGCATATCCACAGATACAGAAACTGAGATGTCCTCCCTACAGCAGTACATGAACCCAGACCCTGCCATCCAGTCCCTCGTCCTCAAGATTCTACTGAAATGCGGGTACCATTCTCCTTTACATAACTCAGCTCAGTTAACCGTTAACCTCTGTTCTGCATAAGAGTGGCAGGACTCTCAGCTGAGATTTTCAGTCATTGTTTGCTCGGTTTAACCAGTGGCTTTCTTTGCTTGTGCAGAATGAAGGAAACTGCACCTCAAATGCAAAGATTCATTGAAGAAGCTGTGAAATCTAACAAGAGAAATTCTGAAGAACTGTACTTCATGGTGGTACGCAGCATTGAGGTTGGTTAGCAGTTTTCTTTATTCACTGACACTGACGGCTGTTCTAATTTACTTATGATACTTCAAATGTTGATCTGAATTTACTGATTCAGCTTTTATTACATAATTCTCGGTAGGATTACATCCATTCATCAAACCAAGGGTGTCTCATTGAAAAGGCAATAGAATGTCTTGAGTCTGACCCGTCTGTGGTTTCTGAGGACCTACATACCGTCGCAAAATTAAGATTTGCCGTATCTGTCGCCTCTGACAGCATCAAGATTGGATCTTCTCAAGGTTAATCAAAACTTTTCCCTAAATATGTATTGATCTTTGTTACTTTTAAATCTCATGTTACATGTGTTCATTTGTCTGGGGCATTACATTTACGAAATGTTCACTGAATGCAGTAATTCATGTTGTAGAGATTGAAACTGATCCTGAGGGGAATGATCTTCTACAACATTTGGAAGAGCTCATATTGAAAAAGGGGAATCCATGGATACAGATATTTCTGCTACGGAACCTGTGCAATATTCATGGCTATAGCTTTATTCATTGCCTCAGACAGAATGAAAGGTTTCAATGGATGATACCAAGTGAAGTTTTTGAAGAACAGGTAAAAATCTTGACTTTGACAAAGCATGGTTGAGGAAAAGACACTGAACTGATTATAGTACTTATAAACTTCTGTATTCAAATGATATTAAAGTATTTTCATTCTGATCTGTTGTTTCTGAATTATTCCCAGCAGGATTTGTGTACTGGACAAGTGGATCAGTTCCTTGTGTATGGAGAAATGTATGAGAGGATTACTGTTGATGCTGTCAGAGCACTAGAGGAGCCTTCATCTGATTCTGCCCAAGTACGTATATATTATATTGTATTAAAATTACTTTTGTGTATTATTATGTGTTACGGTTATTATGAATATCATTGAGGTGTATTTGGTGTTTAAGACATTTAGGTGTGAAAAAAACAAGACTTTATAGGTGCTAAGAACTAGAGTAGAGTAGATTCTGAAATCACTCAGATCCCCTCACATTTTACATGCTATGTTATAGACCTTATTTTAAATAAGTGCGTTCAATGTATTGGTCACTGGTAAACTGCTGTTATTGTAAACAGGTGCTGTGTTCCTGCCTGCCTACTGCTTCATTTGGTGAATGGGTTGAAGGAGTTAAATGATTTAAATGGGTTAAATGAGTTAAATGGGTTTAATGGCTTAAATGGCTTAAATACAGAGAAAGAATTTCACGTTGTTCGCACTGTGTACTGTGGTGTGTTCACACATGGCGTTAGAGGCCACTTTACTTTGCTTTGATTATCCTTGTGTCAATAGAATTTGTTTGGTTCACTAATTATGAAGCCTCAAGAGTTCCCAAAGTGGGTTTCATTCTTGTGAAATGGAAAAGAGTGTTATGTTAAACAGGGTAATATTTTACTGAAGTGATCATTCGGTCATACATGAACACACCACAGCACACAGTGTGAACAGCACGAAATTCTTCATCTGCGTTTAACCCATTCACCAAGTGAAGCAGGGGGCAGCCAGGAACACGGCGCCCGGGAAGCAGTGTGTGGGGAGGTACCTTACTCAAGGGAACCTCAAAGGTGCCTAGCAGTCATAGCAGGAAAAGAACTTGGTGGGAAAAAAGCAGTCATTGTTGGAAAGAACTTAGGGAGGCGTCTAAGGACTAATTGGCCACACTGAACTGAGTACGATTTGCATGTTATCCCACACTGTATAGTGTTTTGTAGCCAAAATGCAGATTCAGCTTCATGTTTACGATTCATTATTTTTAGTAGTAGGAAATCACATAAACCGAATTTTACTCTTTCATTAGTATTATGTTATAACAGGGGAGGAGCTATTTTAGTTTGCATGATCAATCAATAAATCAGTTCATCCTGTTTCAGTATTCACCAGTCACAACCAATATCAATTTCAGCTCCCTGAGGGAAGTGTCCTTTTCTGTCCTTTGTTTAACACTGAGAGACAGAAGAGTGAAAATCGCCAACAAATGTAACAGTAGCCAGAACACAAATATCTACAGTATCTTAGTTGTAGGTGTAATTACCACCTGATTACTGAGATTTATCACCATATTCTTAATTCATACAGGTGTTTGAGGAGACTTCTGCATGTTTCCCTGTTTGTATGGCTTTAGCTGCAGTGAGCCAGGAAACACTAAACAGACCCTCGGAGGACAAGAAAGGAACTCTGGTGAGATTTTGGTACACTTGTAATGATTTTGGTCTTCTTTTAAAAAACAGTCATGAAGAGAAACATAATGCAGTGTGAAGTGAAAAATGTAAACTTGTCATGGTAACTAAATGTAGTGCATGTAGGATCTGTAAAATTCTCTGAGAAATAAAATGACTAACCAGTTTTCATGATTACTCTGATAGTAAATTAGAAAATATACATTTGTTATACAATAAGTAAATAATAAACAAAAAAAACAAACAAATAAATAAGCTTTTGCTTGAATGTTTATCATGAACACCCATGATGTGACCTTTAAGACTGTAGCTGAGTTGGCAATAATAAAAAAAATACAGAATACAAAAAAATGCATGAACCCCACCCTGTGTCAGCGAAAGATTAGAGCAGCATTGCTATAATCTCACAGTTCTGTGAGTGTAACAGTGTAAAAAGTCTCTGAAATGCTGTTTCTCTTTAGATTGCGAAAATGAAGACAAAGTCCAGCACGGACAGCAGCTGGAGTGAAGTGGTCAACATCTGTGAAACAATGCTTGAAGATCGTTTAGCGGAGGTCGACCCCAGCCTGTCAAACACTGGCAGTCTGTCACAGATTGTTTTCCACACTGCACTGGTGGCACGACTGTCTACAGCACCAGAGCTGGAGCTGCTTAAGACTCTCTGCTTCAGTCCAGGAAAAGCTAAGGTACGCCAGTTCAGATGGTTTATTGAGCTTCAGTTGAACTTGGTTTAGAGCACCTTGTGTGTAGCATTGCAAGGACAGTAACTGTTTGACAGCAAAATTAAAACTGAGACAACTGTGTATAGTAGTGTATCTTTTTTATAGGACTACTTTTTACCAACAATGCCGAGCACCATAAATGAAATACAGGATTGGATGTGCTCAAATGAACGTCTGAAAATATGGGGTAGGTATTCTTCATTTTCTTCTGTTAACCTGACAATCAAGTATGACACACTGTATTTTGAGCACTTGACCTGGACATGGACAGGTTCCATTTCCATATCCCATTGACTATTTTTGTCTGATTAATATTCATGAAACCGTTTCTCTCCAGTGTGTGGGTGCGGTGAACCTGTTTTTATTGGTGAGGTGAGTTTATCCAGTCTCTTTATCTTCACTGAATGTTTGACTGAATGTGTTGTATTATCCTGTGCCGGAGTTGAGTTGTGATAATACTGTACAGCTCTATTGTTTATTAATTAGTTATGTTATGTTTTAAAACAGTGTGGGAGACCGTGGGTAAAAGGGAAGTGCATTAACTGTCAGAGTGAAGTTGGTGGGGAGCGGCACACAGCAGTGACAGGTTTTACAGCATTTGAGTAAGTAACATAATCACATTATTTCAGAAACACCAATGTAAAGCATATCTAACATCAGTAGACCAGCTCTGAGATTTTACATTGCATAATACTATACATACCTGTAATAAATACGAGTAGGATCCAAAAGCAGTTTTGAATATTTATTAGAAAAAAAAACAAACAAGTCCACAGGGCAAAAAGGGGAAGAACCAAAGTCCAGAGCAAAAAGTCAAAAGCCAGTGATCCAATCAGCGAGGCAAAGTAAGTCCGAAAGGCAAAAAGGGTAATCCAGGAAATCAGAAAATGGGTCAACAACAAGAACTTGGAAGACATAGAAAAACGCTCAGTAACTAGGCAGGGCACAGTATACTTCGCACTGAAGTGAGGTTTGCACGGGCTATATATACTTCCTGTGCCTAGTACTCAGGTGAATCCGA
>JBBPCY010069772.1:0-12118 GCA_037974405.1 Brachyalestes nurse
AGTCTCTCACACACACGATGAGACTTTCTCACACACACTACTATAAGCTCTCACACACATGCAAGATGAGTATAGTAATGTATGTGAGAGAGAATAGGAGTGTATGTGAGAGAGTATAGTAGTGTATGTAGGAGTGTATGTAAGAGTGTAGTGGTGTATGTGAGAGAGTATAGTAGTGTATGTAAGAGAGTATAGGGGTGTATTTGAGAACGGATGAATAATTTCTCAAGGGGCCCCTCATATTATGATATATATATATATATTTTTTTTTTTTTCTGCGAATCAGACTAATTGTTCATGGAAACCCCCTCACATTTACGTAAAAAATCCCCTTTTTTTTTTTTGCTTTTGTGACGTCAGGCCTCGTCCCCCTTGGCCTTGTGTTGGGTTGTTTGTGCGCAGCGGTTAGGAAGGCAGTCAGATGCACCTGAACAAAATGAGCCTCCGCTGCTCAGCGTCTGATTGCCTCGCTAAGTGCGCGACCAAACATAAACAACCCAGCACGAGGACAAGGGGGCGTGGCGGACCAGTCCCGGGAGGTTTGAAAGTAGCTAATCCGAGAACCTTATTTATTTCTCCTTGCTGCTAATTGGCTGCTGCCCTATGACGCATCTCTGGCAGACGTGGTCCAGAATTTCCCCCGTGGCACTGCTATCTCAAGTGTTCTCTTGTTTTTCTTTTGTTCTTAAAGCCCTGTATTTTTACTATTGTAAATTTAATTAATTTATTCCTGTATTTACCCTGTTTATGCCAAAGAAAAAACGCGTATACAGTACAGTCTGTATAGGAGAACATCTGTACTTTACATTCTAGCAATGCAGGTGACAGCGGTTCAGTGTAAACTGCACAGTATGGACACGGGTTTACTGTTACATTTTCTTTAAGGGTAAAGTATTAAGCTGAGTTTAAAATTAAATTGTTAAAATTAAAAGGAATACTTGGGGAATACTTTTGGAATACTTGGGGAATATTTAGGGTTTACACTATTAAAAATAGACATTTTTACTTTTTTTTTTTTTTTAACTGTCACATATACACAGTTTTCACTACACGTGTCTGCTCTTTACTGTATGTTATTTTTTAGCCTGAAGTTGTACTGGGGCAACTGAAGGTCTAGAGGTTGGGGATCAGAAAGTCATGGGTTCCCAGGACTGCTAGTGGTGTGTTCATGCGTGACCATAAGGGGCCACTTTACTAGGCTGAAATCTTTTTTTACAAACTACGTTTAAGGTGCCAGGCAACGTATTCATAACCATTTAATGTGATACTCTGTGAGGGAGCTTTTAGAGACATTGAACTTTTAAATGTCTGTGAACACTCTTTCTAGTTTGTGAAAACTCTTTCTAGTTTCTCTAAAACAGGGCAGTTCATACAGAACCAGTCTGAATATTCATAATTTAAGTATCCAGAAATAATCCAGGAAATTAAGTGGTTTGGGCAGTAGTAGATTACAGTTTGAGTAGCTATTGCTGTTCTAAAATAATGTGGAAGTGCAGTAGCATCTGTACTTCTGTATAACACCAATTAAACACAACCCATTAGAGACATGATAGACCTCTGAGATCGTACTTTTTAAAGCACAGACATAATGAACTTAACTGACTTTGGAACCCTTGTTTATATGTTGGATACAAATGGTGAACTGCAGTATGACAGATCCTCAGATCTGTTTATTATGCAAATCATTCAGGGGAAAAATGTTGGTATGCTGCAGAACTTTTGGTCTTCCACAGGCTGTGATAGCAAAGAAAGAAAGAGTTCCATATTTGGACTGATGCATAACCTCAGATATTTTGAGTGTCTTGTTCAGTGTATTCTCTCAGATGCTGAAAAGATATTAGCCTTTTTTTTTTAACTTAAATGTATGGTGCTTGTTCGGCTACATCTGAGACAAATTTAACACCCTCATTCAACCTGTAGATTTTGTCGAGATAGAGATCCTTTTGTCGTTTTTCTTTCTTTATCTAGAAAATTATACTGTTTTTGTCCCCCAGTAATACAAATTTAGTGTTTTATCTCATTTGTTCCTTACTTCATTGTCTACTCAGGCATCCCCACTGATGAGGAACAGGCCACTGGACTAGAAAAAATCGTGATGAGTGCGGCCAAACAGGGGGCGGTGAATATGGACACTTTGTGTTTAATTAGTAATATATGCAATGATAATTGCTTTATTTTTTTATCATCATCCATACTGTCTTCTTTCCTCAGGATCCCTACAACATGTTGAAACCTAAGGTGTATGCAGGCACTAAGCAGGATCCGCATATAGTGCCATCCATCTCGAACAAGAGAATTGTCGGCTGTGTTTGTAAGTCATGATTTGAAGCAGTTTGTGTTACCTAGTGATGCTCCTAATCATTTGAACAAAATGAATGACTATGGTCTGATTTCAGGTTTGACATGTGACCTGTAGCACAAAGCAAATTCAGCTTCACAAAACACAGTAAAGTGGCTCCCTATAGTCATGCCTGAACAATATGAAATTCTTTCTCTGCATTTAAATAATACACCAAGTGAAGCAGAGGCCTGCCACCAATGGGTGGTGCCTGTGGGGACGGTACCTCACTTAAGGGTACCTCAGTGATGACACTAGCAGTGCTGGGATTCAAACCCACAACCACCTGATTGCAGAGGCAATTCCCTTACCACTAGGCCACCAACTCTTTTAGACCATCTGCTAACAAAGTTCAGTTAACTCAGTTTTAGATTAGCTCTGATTGGTCCCCAAGATAGCACATGAAAGTGTGGCATTAGTGATGAATAGATAGTCGCTTGACTTAATTTTTAAAGAACTTGAATTAATTCCAGTATTTACCCATGAAATGCACTGCTGTCTCCACTGCCACTGGGGCTAACGTTAATGCTTTATTCTTATACATGCATTTAGGCAAATACTGTTTTGATATGAACTGAATGATCGGTTTAAAGCAAAGATTTAGTTTACATAATTAAAATACAGAATTGTTTTATTTTCATTACATTTTCAAATACAGTAAATTTATCTGATTTGCTTACTCAAGAATTTAAAATGCCTGCAAATTGTACTGGCAAGAAAGTGAACATTCAGGAGTTTCTTTTCTTGAGGTTAATTAGGCACAAGTAATTCTGATTGTGAAATGCAGCATGTGATGACACAGGAAATGTGTGTTAAAAAAAACTGCTGCTGATGTATAAGGATGCATTTGAGGTGTCTTGCTTGTTTCCATCATTGGTTATTATCTTTTTTAAAAATAAATGAATTCCCTTATCTAACATTTTCCTGATGCCTTTGATCTTAGCTTTGTTCACATGTGCTAGGAGTACAGAATGTCATTCACTGTGCATTACATGCAAGTATGAAAACCAGTGTTCTCGGGTAGATCTTGGTTTGGATTAAGATACATGCAGCCCTTATGCAGCACACAGTCTTTACTTACAGTACTGTGCAACTGTCTTGAGCCATTCCTGATTTTTAAAAAAAAATATTTTTTGTATTTTACTTACTTGTATTTTTAGTGTAGTCTTCAACAGTTCTCCAGGCTTACTTTCAAACTTTCTAATTTTCAGTCCACTCCCTGAACCTGACCAGTTTCAGATGTGTTTTTTTGTTTGTTAAGCCACACAGTGACCTATGTTAGAATAATTCAAGCATAACCAAACCATCCAACAGGTTCAGATGATTTCAGATGATCAGGCCAGTGATCTGGTGGTGTTGAATGCTGAGTGGTTGAAACACGTTTATCCAGGCAAGGCACCTTGTGTCTGTAGGCACTGTGCAGCCTGTCGCAGTAAAACATTTCTCATTTCTTTCGTTTAATCTACTCAATATGCCAAGAATAACAGTTTGACAGGTTTAAAATAGTATTTTTGCACCAACAAAGCAATTCAGCACAAAATATAAAGAAATGAGGGGTTTTGCGCAGTTCTGCACATGAGTGGTATTCATATTGAAACCCCTTCGGGATTCCCTGCCCTATGTTTCTGTAGGTGAGGAGGATAACACCGCAGTGGTGTGGTTCTGGCTGCACCAGGGAGAGTCTCAGCGCTGCCCATCCTGTGGAGCCTATTACAAACTCGTCCCGCATGATCTGCCCCATTAAGTAATGGCTTTCTTGCAGCATACAGGCAACCTAAACATGGTGAGCTCTGCACACTCCTAAAACTAAGTATACCTCTGCTGTTTTTCCTTCCAAAAATGCATCAGAGTAAACTGACCATTTTACAGTTATATGTGCATATTGATGCTATTGCTTGGTAACTTTTTCTGCACAAATCACCATTTAGGTTTACTTTGAAAAATACTTGAAATTAACACGAGTGACCAAGAACATATGAAAAAAAAAAAGTACTTCAACAGGGAACATAATTATCTTTTTTTTCCTTGCCATCTCAGAATACTTTTCAATGCATTAACTGGGAATTATTCTTAGTTCCATATGACCCTGGTGCATGTTTGTCTTGCTTGGAAATGGGGATAAATTGTATTCCTACTCATAAGAGATTGACCATGTTCAGGTTGCCTGTGAATCGCTTTGTGGAATATTTTGAAACCGCTGTTGCATTGTGTGTGGCTCACATTCACACTGAAACGTGAATGTGCTTAAGCTGTGTCCTGTCTTCATTGTAACCCCCTTAAAAATAAACAGATCTATTGTTAATGAGAATGTGTCTTCACTGATGTTCTTGAGACTAGATAATGTGCAGGAAACACAATGGCAAACTCAGATTTCATTTCAAATTTACAAAAATATTTTATACAGTTTACAATTTTTTTTAACATAAAATCACATTGCTGATGATTTGGAAAGTAATGGCTCACAAGTTACTTGAGTAGTCCCTTCCATGTTTCTACAACTTGTTTAACTTGCATTTGGTTTGGACCTCAGCATGCAAACTGGGTTTTCATTAACACACTTAAGTTAGTATCATGTGTTGGTCTGTAAAGTAAATATCAGTGATGCTGAATGACTACAAAAACATTTAGTACCATTAACATTTTCTTATGTAATCTTGCAGTTGTTTGAAGGACTTTAAGCCTGAGCTATTTCACTGCATGGAGATGGCAACTTAATTTGTAAGTTTCACATATTAAACTGAAAGTGCTTGTCAAGTGATCCAAGATGCTATATTGCAATTACGGTTTCACATCAGAGTCTCAGTGATGATCTAAAGCAGGTGGCATCAAGCTCTGGTCCTGTAGAGTACAGTTTGATGGTTCCTCAAACACATTCACTAGACCTGACAATTAACTGGCAAGGTGAACCAGGTGTTTCTGAGCAGGGAAATCACCAAAACGTGATGGACCATGGCCATCCAGGACTGGAGTTCGACACTCCTAATCTAAAGATATCCTTATCAAATCCAAAGTGGTATCTTCAATAGAATATCACCTGAGGTAACACTGAAAATTTTTACAGATATGGCTACATTATGACCATGAACTGATCAAAGGCACTACAGTGCAATTTTCAGCAACAGTCCTGATCTGGAACATAAGAGCAAGTCAAGGTTAATATGGCTGAAGGCTTGCCATGCTGTATCCGGCAGGCGGAGGCCAAAGGGGCAGTGGATAGGGGTAAGAGCGCAGGGCTGCCTCATATTGTCCAGGGAATGAGGCTCCCACTGGTAGGGGATGCGTGGGATGAGCTTGGGTTGGAGGAAGGGTGAGGTGAGCAGGGAGGAGGACAGGCTGGAGAGGGAGGGTTTTCAGATGTTCCACTGCCTCTACTCTGGGAGTGTCAAAGGCAGGCAGCAGGTAAGGCATATGCAGTGTAGCCTGAGGATGGACAAGGTACTGCTGGGAAGGCAAGGGCTTGGGCACAACCATCTTACCCTTTTCCTTTCTGTCCATGAAGGGTATCTTCTTGAGGTAGGCCTCAGCACTGCTTGACCTTTTGGGATGGGGCTGGGGATGGTGAGGTTTGTAAGGTGGCTGTAGTGATACAGACCTGCAGGTCTCACGATGCCGAGGCAAGACGGTGGTGAAGCTGGAAGCAGAAGGCACCCAACAGCTTGTGCCAAAGGAGGCAGGCACAGGTATCCGGAGGGCAGGTTGTCTCATTCCACCCTTGGCCTCCATCCCCCAAGCTGACAGGCTCCTCTGGTTTTTGTCAGGATGAGAGGGACTGCCCTGCAGAAAGTCTCGATAATGTGGGCGGGGCAGGGCAACCAGTTCTTTGGGGCAAGGGTAGCGGCTTAAGGGCTTGCAAACACGCAGGTTACCGGGCACAGGGGTGGGCAGAGTGTTAAACTGCGCTAGTTTCTGCTGCTTCTCTACTTCGGGAGCTGGTGTCTTTCTTTGAGCCGGGGTGGCCACACAGTCCTCAGAAGAAATTGAGTAGGGTGAGGGGCTGCGGGAGGAGGGAGAGGGAGAGGAGAGGGGAAGGGGCGAGCCATCTGAGGTGTGTCGAATGCGGGCTGGGGACTGGGAAGAAGAAGAGTGGGACAGCTGGATAACTGAGGGTCTCTCTGGCTCACCTTCTTCCAGGACTGCTGAGGGTGCTACATTCAGGCTGGCCTGCGCCAGACGCTTCTTCTTCTCCAGAGGGGAGATGACAAGAGCAGGGCTCAGGGGCTGGAGGAGGGGTTTCTCCCTGGGACAGGCATCCGGGAGCAAACCCTGGGCAAGCCGATCACTGTCTAAATGCTCTGAAGACAAAGACCATGGACTGGAGTGAGGACACAGTCCTCTTTCGTAGTGGTGATCTGCTTTAAGCTTCTCCTGGAAATAACAGCACATTTCATAGCAAGGGTTAGAATGTTAGTCTAGACATTTGTGATTGTTCCCAGGATTCTGTACAGATAACCCCTCAGTGATCTTAATTTAACAATGCGTATAATGCACAATTTGTTAAATATATGTCTCGTTGGCATCTAAAGTAACCACTAAAACCTTGAGACCACTTTGTTGTTTTGTTTCATGCTGAAAGGCCATGTGTAACATGGATCTATTAGCAGAAACCTTAGGCACCCCTACTCAAATTACATTTTGTTGATTTTAATCTGGCAACACTGGTTTGCATGTGAATAAGCTCTTGCACCAACATAACCTACACTGAAAGATTGTCAGATCTTTTTGCAAATGTTTAAAGTCTGCAACACTTTTGGACATTTTGGAATAAAGTGCTATGGTTGTTCAAGCAAAGAATGAACTATACAATGTTGCACACTGTTAAGCATGAGGCTGGATCTATTATGCTTTAGGGTCATGTGGAAGCCAGTAGTGTGTGAAATTGTGGGGAGAGACGGAAGAAATAACACTACAAAATACTAACATTCTGGAAGCTAATGTCTCTCAGTCAGTGAAGAAACCAAAGAAAAGAAGTTGGACATTACAACAAAAAAGTGTTCTGCGAGGCAAAGTTGGGGGAAAAAAATCTAGAAGAAATAAACGTTTCATCCAAAGTAGGGCGTCTTAAGTACTGATTGAAAGGGTGCTCAAATGTATGCGCCTTATACATTTTTATTTTTTTTTCAATATGTTAAATTTAGCAAATATATATTATATCTCCAGAAATATGTATCAAAAGCATGGGCACCGGAACCATTATACCCTCCCACTTTTCAAAATCAGTAGTTTCGTTTCCAAGACATGCATTTAGTTTTTTTCCCAATGTATGAGACATGTATATCAAATATGAATGTAGCACAAAAACTGTTTGAACTGTTCTGTCTGTTACTCAAATGTAATTGGAGTAGTCCAATTAACTTATGATACAGATATTACACCTATAGAATAACTCAGGTTCCAGCTTTACTTCCAAAAGATTCAGGATTACCGTTCTTAGTAACAGTCCAGAGAATGCTCTCTGAGCAAAAAAACATCAGATTCCTACTGATCCCCAGTGATTCTGGACTTTGAATTACCTCGAGGTCATCTCTCTCTGCTGTTCTCCGCCTTTTCCTGCTTTCGGCTTTGCTGCTCTTGCTCTCATTGCTCCTCTTATACTGTTTACGGGGTTTCGAAGGGGGGAGGGGCTTGTCTTCCTCACCTCTCCGATGCCTTTCAAAGGGCAAGACTAACCTGGAGAGTGAAAAGGAAGAGAGTTTTCCAATATAGAATAGATAGTTTCGATGTCCTCTAAGATCTTTAAGGGGTATAGGCTGAAACTACGATAAGGAATTCAAGGCCATCCTCCCAAATTTGAAAATGAGACTTGTATGCTGTTCAACCCACTAGCACTAGATGGCAGTAGAGAACTCAGTGTTAGGTTAGACAGTAGGTTAGATAAACATGGATATACAGTATATGTATACTTTCAGTGAAAGGTGGTAAAGCAGTTAGATTCTACACTTTAGAGACCCTAGAAACAAATGCAACAGCTTGTCTGTACTGGGAATGCAAAACAGTGTGGTGTGTTAAAGTGCCCATGCCATGGAAAAAAAACAATTTAGTTAATGTTTCAAGATGTATCATTCATGTATGTTCATATTTCTCTATATGAAAACTAAGCAGCAAAACGATACCATTTTTAATTCCTTGCTTTTGTGATGTCTCGAACTATTAACATAAGATCCCACAAAAACTTAAGATCATTACACTGAAGCACTGAAAATGTGTTCTATGGAATGGTGAATCACGCTTCATTATCTGGGTATGGCTGATGACAGGAGAAAAGTACTTAAAGTGCAAATAGTAAAATTTGGGGGAGGAGGTATAATGGACTCTGGTTCCTTTTCCGGGTTTGGGCTCCACCCCTTAGTTCCAATGAAGGCTAATGTTAATACTACAGCATGCAAAGACATTTTATACATTTATATGCTTCCGTATTTGCAGCAACAGTGCCTCTGACTGTGCCTTGAAGCGAGGTCCATATTTAAGCTACTGTCTAACCTGCTTTCTGTTATTTATGTCTATATACATCAAATAGCAACCAGCACATTGCACAGTATATAGTCTATGCTGTACCTCACAGATGTTTCAGGGCGCATTTCACTACATGTTATATTTGTTTCACTGTGTACTCTGGGATGAATCGGATGCTCACAAATGCACTTTTGACTGAATAGACACAATTCCCACAAACACCCTCCAAAAGCTTTCTCATAAGAGTGAAGGCTGTTATAACTTCAAAAAAGGGTGGGAAGCAATTAATAAACATTAATGCCCATGTTTAAGGAAAGCAACATCCGACGAAGTCATACAGATGTGATGGTCAGGCGTCTATATACTGATTTTATTAGGCAGTATGCAGAGATGGGGACTCGAGTCTGAGACTTGACTCGGACTTGGGTGTTGTGACTCGCGAGTCATAACTCAAACAATGTTCATTTCATGGAGTTATTTATTCATATCTCGCACTCTTTTTGCCGTTCTCTTCGAGCTCCTATCAGCACGTCTTGTGTTATTGTTTTGGCAAGGAGCTGCCTCATTGGTGTCTGTCCCCCGCCCCCCAAAAGTCCCGCCCCAAGCCCCGCCCCCTCCACCGCCGATTCGTCCAGACATTTACAGCTCAAAAAACCCCACATTTAGAGTCGCTATTTGTAAACATTGCCATTCAAACACTTGAAGCTTGATTTGGACTCGAGCACAAAGACTTGAGACTTGACTTCTCTGGCAGTATGAGGCAAAAATAGGCTGGTAGCAGCAATGCTGGGCTTCTTACCTCTCATAGTGCCTGCGTGTGCATGTGGCTGCACTGGTGCTTCCTGGACTACCACCCAACTCGTCATACACGTTCTTCCAAAGCCGCCGAGCTGTCACCTAACAACACACACACACACACGCACCTCCAGTAATCTTACGCAGTCAGGCTAAGATATCAAGTAAAATTGTCTCACAGTGGCTCACAATCTCTTATATCTCGCACATTTGTGGGTTTTGGTTTTAATGGACTCTTCTCATTGCTGTAGCTACCAGTATAAGTAATTAACTGATGTGTGATCTAGGCCAGTGGTGTCAGGGCCACTCAGAGCTATATGTTCTGTGTGTTTACACCACTACCGAATAGTCACAGAGTCTCGCAAGTTTTCTCACTCATGTCTAAGCACCCTCTGTGTATTTTCCTCTTCTGATAGCAGTCTTTTCGTAGCACCACCAGAATGTCATGTTATTTCACAAATGAGATTACAGTAAGATTTGTGCATTGGTGATTCACATGGTCTACTTTAGTGAACCCCTAATACCTCATATCATTTTGGGAAATGAAAATTCTGTGTGTGGGAGTGACAAAAAGTCAGGTGGACAGGGTTTGGCTAATCAAATGTGGCCAAATAGTAAATACTATTATTAATTTTTTATTAATTATTTCTATGTAATTAGAATGACTGTTAGAATAAATTCTGCCTGATGACAAAAATTACCTTCATTTTATACTAAATATTTTTATTACAATTAATTAAAATGTAAGTTAATCACATTATTTATAATTTGGGTCTCTTTTATTATACCAGTTCCAGTGAAGCAGTTCTAGTTTAGAGTGATCATATGGTGGGGGCACCTAAAACACCTACTTTTTTTTCTACCCATCTAATTATATTTGCTTGGTTTCTTTATCACATGATGCTAAAGGTCTTTGGACACTTCAACATGCTTGGAGGAGAATGCTAACTGACAATTCTGTTACATCAGCTAAGAGGTGCCTGTGCTGGTTTTAGCATCATGCTTAGTGATGGGAGGGGGTGTCCTAACCATGGAAAGTGACCAAATATACTTTCTTAAACTCCTGATTACTAAAGATCAAACTGGTGATCTACAGACAAAAAATCCAATGCTTAGATGGTTGCTGATGATGTACATAAATGCTAACGGAAAGCTAACGCAAAGGCCCACTAATCAGTGTTGTTACCACATAATTTCTCCACACTTTATTGCAGACGTGGCTCAAAACATGGTGCCAAAAAGATGTAGCGGGTGGTGGTGGTGGCTTAGTGAGTAGGATACTTGCCTCTGGAGCAAGAGGTCATGGGTTCGTATCTACCTTCAGCTTACCACCACTGGGTCCCTAAGCAAGACCCTTAACCCCAAGCTGCTACAGGGAGACTGCCCCCTGTAGTTAGGGAATGGAAGTCGCTTTGGATAAAAGTGTCTGCTAAATGCTGTAAATGTAAATGTACCCATGAAGGAAGGATGGCACCCTTGAGGACATGTGCTTCTATGAGCACAAAAAAGTCAGGTGGACAGGTAAAGAGTTCAACTTAATGAAAATGCTTGATAATGACTCTTTACGGGTCCTGTGACACCTCTATGAGTTATAATTGTTGAATTGCCCTTTAGTATTAAATTCAACCTGAATTATATCATAATATTTAAAAAGCCCATACATTATTTTCAAAAGAAAAGATGTTGATGTGGTGCCATTTCTAAAGGTTTTATAAAGTGCCATTTACTTCAGAGATTTTGTTGCACAAACGCTGTTTTTGTATTATTTTAAATATTAAGTAATTGAAGAATTAAGTAATTATTTAAGTATTAAGAACTTTACATTTTAAATTAAGCTCATGCTGTTAAGTTTCATTCATCACACCTACTCCATTCAGCCTCCAGATAAAATATTACACTCCAAGAAGTGCAGTTTTTCCACTATACCAGAGACCACTGGTCAGACACTTATGCACAAGTTGGTTAGGTGA
Source organism: Brachyalestes nurse (assembly GCA_037974405.1). Lineage (NCBI taxonomy): Eukaryota > Metazoa > Chordata > Actinopteri > Characiformes > Alestidae > Brachyalestes > Brachyalestes nurse. The sequence continues at coordinate 11,554 of JBBPCY010069772.1, forward strand.
GACTTACTCTAACCACACACACACACACACATCTGTGGGTGCAAGGACACACAGAGCGAGTGGAAACTTGGGTGTTGGACAACAAAGCAAACTAAGGGGTAGCAGCCCTGTAGCTTCGGTCTGCCTGGCTGAGGGCAAAACCGGACACCCTCTGCTCTCATTGTGGTCATAACAGCCACTGCTTTCAAGTGAACTCGGGATGAGCTCCAACCAGCTTAACTTTCCATTGACAGATGCTCTCACTACGGCTGTGACCTCCTTCTCAGCTCCCCCACAGTAGAAGGTGTGATTCAGTTGCTCAACACGCTATTGGACAAGGAGCTATGCGGCACTGCACGCCATTTAAATCAGTGTGATGAACAATACAGGTGGGCAGGAACTAGTTCTGCTTAGTGTAGCTACTTTTGTACCAACTTAGGCACTTTAAAGTGATTAAAAGAAAAAGAGAGATTTTATTGCAAATATTTTTTCTTATTTTTGACAGATATATATTTTTAGACAGTGGGAACAAAAGTATACATGTATGTGTGTATTAAAACTTGTATGCATTGCCCAGCATTAATTT
>JBBPCY010069783.1:0-12117 GCA_037974405.1 Brachyalestes nurse
TGCCTTCGGCAGAATTCAAATGAGCCATTTTAATCTAGATTAATCTAGATTAACTCCAAGATTACAGTGAGATTAATTTAGATAAAAATTAATCTATGCCCACCACTAATATATATATATACACTTGTTCTGATAGTTAATACCAGTGCAACACCACTAAGTAAAGACTACCATCAAGCAAGTGACAGCATGAAGACAGAAGAACTCTCCACACAGGCCAGAGACAGATCAGGGTTGGATTATAAAAAAAAATATCACAAACCCTGAACATCCCACCATTAAATCCATTATTAGAAAAGATTATGGCACCAAAGCAAACCCGCAAAGAGAGGGTCGTCCACCAAAACTCACAGATCGGGAAGAGAGGGCATTCGTCAGAGCAGCAACCAAGAGGCCAAAGATAATCCTGAAGGAGCCGGGCAGCTCTACTGCAGAGATGGGAATATCTGTCTATAGGACCACTATAAGCTCCACACTGCACAGTGTTGGGCTTCATGGAAGCGTGGCCAAGAAAATAAGGCAGAACATTTAAAATTTTCCAGAAGGTGTATTGGACACTCCCCAAATATGTGGAAGAAGGTGCTGTGGTCAGATGAGACTAAAATAGAACTTTTTGACCATCAAGGACAACACTATGGCACAAACCTAACACCTCTCATCGTCCCCACAGTGAAGCATCATAGGGGCAGCATCATGCAGTTGGGATGCTTTTCATCGACAGGGACTGGGAAACTGGTCAGAACTGAAGAAAAGATGGACGGTGCAAAATATACAGAAATTCTGGGGAAATCTGTCTGAGTCTTCCAGAGATTGGAGACTGGGATGGAGGTTCACCTTCCAGAAAGACAATGACCCTAAACATACTGCTAAAGCAAAACTCAAGTGGTTTAAAGAGAAACAGGTAAATGTCCTGGAATGGCCCAATAAAAGTCCTTAATCCAATTGAGAATCTCTAGGATGATTCTAGGAGCTGGAGCAGTTTTGCCATGAAGAATGGACAAAAATACCAGTGTCTAGAGGGATGGACAAAAAGAAGTTTGCCATGGAGGAGCAAAAGGTTCAGGGAAACAGCGAGGAATGTGGAATGTCTAATTGCAGAATCATGTGAAGTTTTCTATATGGCTGCTAAATCATTTCAGTTTATTATGTGCAATAGTCTTAGCATGTGAATATTATGACATATCAGTTTATAAGGATATCAGTTTTACTTATATACTACTTATATCTACTACATGCAATAACATACTCTAAGTACCACCTGTGTCATTAGAAATTCCCTTAACTGTAAATTACTTACCTATAGTATTTATGCCCAGCAGTGGTGTATGTAGCGTAATGTACACTGCTAAAAAACAATAAATAAAGGAATACTTTAAAAACAAATCAGATCTCAATTGGGAAAAATCCTGCTGGATATCTGATATGCTGATATGGATTGGGTAATGTGTTAGCAATGAATGGATGCCACATTGTTTGATGGAAATGATCAACCTACATGGGCTGAATTCAAAGACATGCCGAAAATCAAAGTGACATAAAAAATAAAATTATGCTGCAGGGTAGTCAATTTTGCCCTCTCAAATGATAATTCGCATGTTCCCCACATGCTTATATGCATGCCTACATGTATGCCAACGACGGGGCATGCTCCTAATAAAATGACGGATGGTGTACTGGGGGGATCTCCTCCTGGGCATCAGAGCTCCTGGACAGTCTGAGGCACAGTCAGGTGGCATCAGCTGGACTGAAACATACTAGACTGAAACTGTGCCAGAGGTGTTCTACTGGATTTAGATCAAGTTCCAGGAACTGCCTGCATACTCTAGTCACTTGGAACCGGGCATTATCGTGCATCAGGAGGAACACAGGACCCACTGCACCAGCATAGGGTATGACAATGGGTTCTTGGATTTTATCCTGATACCTAAAGGCAGTCAGGGGTCGTTGTCTAGCCTGTAGAGGCCTGTGCCTCCATGGATATGCCTCCCCAGACCATCACTGACCCACCACTAATAATATTGATTCTGTTAGCTATATGGGTAGAGAAAGAGGCCTGGTTTAAACATTCAAGTGAAGCAAGCTGGGTTTCAAACGCAGGGGTTGTTTTTGCATATGTGATGCATATGAGGTTGAAAAATTACAGCTAAAGCCCCTTTACTGCATACCAGAGTATACGAGGGTCACTAAAGGAATCTTGGGTAATTTCGATACATTCTGAAAGCTTTGTCCTGAATTTAGTGCAAAAGTCTTCATTGCTTAGCAAAAAATGTGTTCAGTCTCCTTGCATGAGAATTATTCTGTTATCTTGTCATTAATGGTTGTGAATTCACCAAAAAAGCACCATTGGTGGCCCCCTCACGCTGGTTGCTTATTTCTCCTTGCTGCTGATTGGCTGCTGCCCTGTGAGGAATGAGAGACAGAATTTCATCCATGAAGTGTCTGGAGTGTTATAGTGTTTTTCGTTTTGTTCTTCTTAAAGCCCTGTATTTTTATTGCTGTAAATTAAATTAATTTATTACTGTATTTACCTGCTTATACCAAAGAAAATAGTAGCTCAGGTTTATCAGGTGTTAGGGTTGTGTGTTAAGTGATTGTTTGCGGTGGTTCAAGTTTGAGTCTGTATTTAAGTTTCAAGAGTTAGACCCTCACATACATCCTCACTCTACCCGTTCCTCTTGTGTCTTCCTTCTAGTTATGCTTTGTGGTTAAAGGTCCTCGTACCTCTTTATTTTGTGTGTAGAGTCTGTCTTTTTGTAAATAAAAACCATCTGTTGCAGCTGCTATAATGGCTCCACCCCGCATCCTTGTTTTTCTTTAACAAACTAGATCAAACGTGAATGCCCTGCATTGGAAAATAGCTTTGGTTTTATATTTGATTTGATTACATTCATGTTGAGGGTGGCACGGTGGCGCAGGGATAAGCATTATTGCCTCACAGCAAAAGGGTCCTGGGGTTAGACTTATGGGTTGGGCGCAGGGTCTGTCTGTGTGGAGTTTGTATGTTCTCCACATGCGTGCATTGGAGATAGTCCAATTGAGCACACTAAAATCCTCCTAGGTTTGAATGAGAGTGAGGATAGTCGTCTGTCTCTATATGTGGCCCTGTGATGTACTGGCGACCATCTAGGGTGTACCCTGCCCTCACCCATAGCTGCTGGGATAGGCTCCAGCCCTGCCCCCCAAACCAACCCCTGCTGTAAGCAGCAACCCCTGCTTATAAAGAAAACAGGCACAGTGGCCAGAAAATTAAGCTTTTAAACCTAGCTCAAGGTAAGTGTGATGGTGCACGGACAAAGGTAAATTGAGGCAGTGGAACTTAAATAAAGGAACAAACAATGGTCTCTCATTAACTAAAACACAAAACAACTGTGATACTAAGTGACTTCAGGTGCAGGGAACTAAACAGGTGCTCTAACAAAACTTAAACAATAGCGACCCCAGGTGGCCGCTAGTACACGTTACAATCGCAATGGAAAATTTGATTAGTTGCCCAGCATTTATGAAAAGTTAAGGGTAGAAAAAGGTAATGATTAAGTACTTATTGAGAGGTTAAAACGCTACAGTTTTGTACCTTTTCTCATCTTTAAATTCCTTCCTCAAATTGTGGATCCTAAAAAGCCCTATTCATAACGATGATGTTTATTGACAGAGTTTGAACTGAAGCCAAATGTCTGTAATAGACACAGCAGAGGGGGTATCCCCTCAGTGGGATAATGCCGCCCCCTCTGTTAAAACAAGCCCTAATTGAACTTCTTTTTTTTATTATTTTCATTTAAAAAGACTGATACAAACGTTACACAGATTTTTAAATCCAGGCACTTGATTGGTCAGTTGTGTGAGCAGGAGAAAACTAACATAGAAAATGGATATCAGAAAATGGTTGGGGAAAAAATGAACAATAAAGGAGGGGAATAAACAAGGGCAATGTTTTGGGTGACCAGACGTCCTCTTTTGCCCGAACACGTTCTCTTTTTGAGAGCTGGATACCTCTTAGAGTTGTCCGTGATTTTGAGCTGCCTAAACATTCGTCATGTCATGGCCATCTCTCATAAACTATTTACTATCCTGCACGTCTATTCACCTCCACTCGCCCTGTGGATCCGAGAGGGGGGGTGCGCTGGATATTTGCAGTCCAGAATAGCTAAACGCCTGTAAATTCACTGACGATTTATAAAAAAAAAAAATACACCAGCTGTCGTTGACACATTTGTATAACCCCACCACCCTCGCTCACTTATCTCTCGGACCCACAGCGCGAGTGGAAGTGAATAGGCGTGCAGGATAGTAACTAGTTTATGACAGATGCAATTTCCAGGTAACTTAAAAGAGGGAGAAAAGGACTTGAAGTAGCCATAGCACTAGCTCTCTCTATCCAGCTGGGTGGGAGTCTAATTTCAAATTTACAGTAAGTCTACAGAAAATATTTAACCCCTTTTATGCCACAAGCTTTTGAAATATTGATATCAAAATCCAGTATTTCAAAGAAACTCCCTGGCGCCTAAAGGGTTAAATCGCCGCCCCTCTCTGCATTTCAATTGCCCCCCAACTTGTTTTCGGCTGGCGCCGGGCCTGGTTCAGAATATTACATATATTAATTAATATTATATTTTCAAAGTTATATGAATTGTAATAAACTAATGCTGTCTCTAATTCACATTTTAAGAGACTGATGTCTCTTAAACAGTAACAGTTTAAAACATTTACTGTATGAGATTAAATAGGCTACTTCTGTGTTAAAGAACTTCGGATGAGTAATACATTTTTAACTTTTTACATGAAAGGATGTATTTTTGTCTATGTGTTTGATGTGTAACTGTAAGTGATGTCTCTTTAAGATTTAGTGAATTTATTTTCAGTATTCATCATCTTACATTGCACATTACATCGTTTGTCATGTCATTCTTAGTTCTCATTGTAATCCTGAACAAATAAACTCAAGTAATCAATATCAGCGATGCAGGAATAAAACTCAATTACAAAAGTTATTACACATTATATTGCAAAAGACTAAAATTTACAGACATGTGGACAGAACTTAAGGGAAAAATAGTTATTTATCAATGTGTGTGTTAATTTATTATTTATGTGTGTGTGTGTGTGTGTGTGTTTACATAGAAGTACATAGAAGGTTTAAATCCCCTCTTTCAAATTGTGGCTCCTAAAAAGCCCACTGATTCATAAAGATGGTGTTTATTGACAGAGTTTGAAACGAAGCCTAATGTCTGTAATAAACACAGCAGAACAGCGCGGGACTAATAACGGGATGTTTAGAGAAGATTTGAGCTTGATCTGATCACAGTGAAGTCAGATTGTGACAGAATATGAATCTGATTCACTAAAATATGCTGTTGAATTTTTTTATTGCACTTGTTAAGCACAGTGACAGGCCCACATCAGATTTGAAGTTGAACTGTTACTAAAACACTGCAGAGCTTAAATTCAGTCTTTTTCCACCATCACTTTTACACATTAAGATGTGCCACATGGAGAACATTTCTGAATGTTTTTATCTCATGTTGTTCCTGTTTTGCTCTTCAGTACACAGAGGATGACTGATTCTCATGAACACACTGAGTACAACAGGACAGTAATTACACTCCTGTAGAGATAGAAATCTCTATCTTTGCACAACAAAAAAGAAGATTAAAAAATGCAGTTGTTAAACTGACTAAATATTAAATGAAGTAGAAAAATTTCTTTAAATGGTTGCCAGTTTAAATGGTCTAATCTTTTAATAGTCTTTAATTTCATTTAAATACGTTTACATAGATTTTGTTGGGCTAATTAGGTGCTTTGTCTCATTAGTGAATCAACACAGTCCTAACAATAGCAAATTCTACCAAGTGTGAAATAAAGGTCAGCTTCAATTATTTGAAAAAGTATCAAACTGCTGCCATTCATATTTACTGTATGAGATCGGATTGGGTGAGTAGCTCTTACTATACCTCACAAACACAATTAGAGTGAAATACACACACTGTAAAGAATTGTAAGTATTGTAATTGGAAAGTTTTGTAATTCAATGATGAAGTTCTTTAATGTAAGATAGAACCAACAATTATAAAAATAGTGGTTTTAGTCAAATATTTCACATAATGAAAAATCTAATAGAAAACTAAAAATAGCAACAACAAAAAAATATTACATGTTGAATAAATCAGCTATTTAACTGAACATTATAAGGCAGTTCTGAATTTTGCAAGACATCTAAAACATATTTACACAGAAAGAGGAAACACCATCAGGTTATACTTTGAGTTTTATAAACAAGCCTTGTTCGCTCTGGAAAGTTGTTCAGAACACTTTTAAACCTCTCAGACTTTGGACATGGTTAAACAGATTATGAAGGATAGAGACATTTACCGAAACACTGAACAAGGTAAAATCCAGATGCTGTACATATAGTTGAAGATTGTCTTGTGGGTAACACTAGGTGTTCACCTCAGACTGGTTCAGTTCAGTGGACTCTCTGTAGATAATCAGGCACAGCAGAGGGTCTATAATTACATTCAAACTCATCAGAGAAACACCCATCACCAACAGATTTAATGGAATCCAATGAACAAAAGACACAATGACACAGATGCTGCTAAATGTCCCATACAGAGTCAGTGTTAATGTTACAAAAGCTAAAACTGTAAAACTGGGCTTCTTGGGTCTGTAAGGGGTGTCACTCATATATGGTGGAGTTTTACAAGTGACAATCCATGATGTTGATATTATTACTAAAACAAGTGGCAGAGCAAAGAGTACGAATTGAGTTACCCTGAATACCTCACAGAGGAAGAAATAAATAAATAGAATGAAAGTGACTGCAATGGAACAAGAAGGAAAGAAATCATGAGCAAAATGGGATGGATATCTCCAAAGGAGAGCAGCCTCTAGTGCCACTATCTGTTGGAGGTGAATCCCACAGATTATTGACCCTGACCATAAAGAGGACAATAACCGGCATGTCATACTTTTTTCCCAGCACTTTTCATCCTCCAGCAGTTTTGTCACTATATATGGATTCAGAAGCAGCACCAGCAGGTCACAGAGAAGGAGTGTGATTACGAAGGCTGAGACTCGACTTCCAGTCTTATAACGATGATAAAGAAAACGCAGAGCCCAAACTACAGCTGGCAGACCCACACACTCTCCAATGAAGAGGAAGATGGAGAGTCTGATCTTATCAGGCAGAAATTCTTGCTGAGAAAACCCAGCAGATGAATAGTTGGAGAACGGGATATGTGCCATTCTGTTACTCATCAAATTAGTCTTGCTCTGTCCTGTGATTAAAATGGCAGGTGAAGAATGATGTTACAACAATAATCTTCTTAACATTACAAAGATTGTGTCAGAGCTAGACTACTTACTAAAATAATGGAAAGAGACCAGAGGTGAGGAACCTTTAGTACATTAAATACAAACAGCATGCTAAGTTCACCCAAAAAGAGAATCTGTAAAAATATGAACTGTAAATAATTATAACTCAAACAAGGTTTATGATGACAGGTCAAGTGATTTTGTGCTGTATAGTGTGAAGAATGAAGAGTTGTTAATATAATCCAAAACAGGAAGAACAGTAGACCTCAGATTTATATTCAGTTTGGGATAAATATCATCACCACATTACTCTAAATTGTAAACATCATTGCTGTTGACCCAAAAGCCTGTATCTCCATTCATGTCATGGCTGGGTCATCATGCACCAGGCCAATGTAAATACAATTCTGGATTTCTGATCATGACAATTCAAGAGAACTTTTTGTGTATTTTCTTACACAATACTTGTCAACTGTCAAATATTTTGGTCAGAAAAAATAGGGAAAAAAATGCTGAAAAAAGACACAAATCTAGATTTGTATTTAAAAGCTGTATTTTTGTGTATTTGTTTGAATACAGTGTAGAGCAGGTAGTAAAATGTATGTGAGAATTGTTCTTACCTCTGTCATCAGCTTTTTGCAAGGACTCATTTACTCTAAGACTGAAATGTGGAGTTGAAGCAACAGAAGATCATCACACCCTCCCTCTTTCAATATAATTCTCAAGTTACAGGATGAACACGAACAGAGCAGATACAGTCAAGCAGATGAGGATGGAATATTTATCACCATGAGCTTAATACTTTGTGAGAAAAATTATCTGAACCGATGTTACCATCACTGACTGGTTCTGTTAGTTTTAAGTAGAGTGTCAGAGCTTCTCAGTCATCAAAACACTACGGTTCTATATTTCTCACATATGTACACCGATCACCAAGGTGTATCACGGACTATTACCAATGAGGCTGCATACTGATGAAGAACAGCCAGAGTGTCAATGCTGACTCTTGTCCATTGCCAAAAGTAGCCCAAGGGGCATGTGAGCATTAGACCTGAATAATGAAGCAACAGAAGAAGGTACGATTACCTAGACTAGGGACAGTAGGCAGAGACAGTGTGGTGCTCTTGGCAATGTCCTGCTGGGAAACCTTGGGTGCAGGCACTGTTGTAATGTCTTGGTGCAAGATCACATCACATAAATGGAATCAGTGCCTTGACAGGTCAGAGCTGCATGAGGTGATCTCTATATAAGGGAGTTGGATTTAATAGTATGGTTCATCGGCGTGTAGTCTTGTCCACAACAAGAGTTTACAGAGTTTGAAAGGAAAATACATAGCTTCAACAGTGTTGAGTTAAAGGCCCAGACCTTGGAATATGTTAATCAGTTTTATTTAACTGAATAATTCATAGATTAAATATCAAATACATTTTGGGTAACATATTTTGCATGACAAAAGTCTACTAACTCTTACAGCCCAATAACCACAGACGTTCTGCAAGAACAGTTTATCAGTTACTAAAAGATACACACTACCAGAGAAAGTGGCTTTGATGTTTAAAAGCACTCTCTAAAAAGTTCAGAGAGAATTTTTTTTAAAATTCCGCTTAACAGCAAACCACTGAGAGGAACACAGTTATCACGCTGAGCACAAACCACCAAACCCATGCACCAAACGGACGCCTTCGGAGGCTGCAGCATGTTCAGTTTTCAGATTTAAAATGTGAGGGATGGCATTTGTTAAATGGTCTCAAATGTGTTGTTGACATAATCATGTATGTCAGAATACAAAATAAAGGGTTTCATCTTTCGTTGCATAGTAGCAAAAATAAGCTAATATAAAAAACAGTTCTCACACTAACTCTATCCTTTATTGCCTTGTAATGGACTTACACTGACCTCAAAGTGATTACAAATGTAATGGGTCATATGACCCACTGTAAAACTGTTGACAAAATCAGCACTTTAGGAAATGTATTCTATGCAGTAAGGAAAAGACGGAGCATGTGTTATTCTACATCATCTGTACTTTTTATCTGCATCTCTGTCACAAAAACTCAACACTTTTCAGGTTTCAGCTGTTTACAATATTTAGAAAACAATCTAAGCTAACTGCTCTTTTCAAACTGGTGTTAACCAAGAGGTCAGGAAAATTGTTTTGATGCTCTTAACTGAAGCAACAGACCACTGAGAGGAAAACGCCTACCATGCTGAGCATAAACCACTAAACCAAAGCACAATACGGGTCCTATCAGAAACTGCAGCATCTTCAGTTTTCACATAGTAAAATGAGTTGAGAACCAGAGTTGTAAAAATCAGCATTTCATAGATTCCTAAACTGTGCTGAAATATCAACATTACTACAAAATTATTAACAAACTAAAACATGATTAACAGTTAATACGACAGATTCTAGAGTACTAAACACTAGCAGATGGATCCAAAACATTTAAACTGATTCAAACCTCCAGAGCTGTAAAATAGAAATGTGACACTCTCATTTCAAATGAAAAAGAATATTGATAAATTTTTCAGCAAACACTTTATTTGTATAAAAAATAAATGGACATTAAATGATGGATAAATATAAATGCTGCATGTTTCAATATTGATCTGCTTTTAAGGCCAATAATGTATCAATTTATTGATCAGTAATATATTTATATTATTGTGACACTTCACTTTATATTCATATTGAGAAAACCCTACTTTAGTAAATGAGAATTTACTCAAATTTCTTTGTCATTTGTTTGAATTTATTGATCATATATTACACTGTCAAGTGTCTTAGAAGCTCCTTAACACAGCTGTGTGGATTCACTTGACATAAAAATTGCATTTACTTACTATGTGCAGTTTTGTTTGTACTTGATATTTGGTTGGTTTGGACACAGATTACAGGATCTTCAACTTGCTGAGGGGGAAATGAGCTAAACCTAATGGTTAATGTAACTAAACGCCTTTAAAAACTGAAATGAAAGATCTAACAACATACTACAGGAATCAGATTCATATTCTTTACTTCCAGAGTTATTGCACATAAAATATAATGCAAAATACCTAATTTTACTAACATGCAAACTGAACTTCAGGGAAAATAATTAAAACATCAATGAAAATGTTTATACTTTTCTAATAATGTAAGTTAACCAAATTTTTAAATGCTGATGAATTGCGTATGTGTGCATAACTTTAGAAAATGTTAAAATTCCTACTTAACACTATGGGTAGTACAAAGCCCACTGACTCATGACGATGGTGTTTATTGATAAGAATTTGAACTGAAGCCTCATGTCTGTAAGAAAGAGTGTGCGTTGAGTAAACTGGAATTTCAGAGACAATGAATGGATTAGTTACAACGGTATGAGACAGGCCCACAAAAGTAAATTCAATGCAAGTGTGAAATAAAATATGACTTAAACTTGTATTTAGATTTCGTTTATGTGAGTAGGAATCAAACTGTTCTCTCTCATTTTTACTCTATGAGATTAGATTGGGCTCTAATTACATATCCCAAACACAATTAAAGTGAAATACCGTCTGTAAAGAACTCAGGTAAGGCAGTCTAATGATAGAATTCTGTATTGAAAGTATTGTAATAGTAAAATACTAATAATATGCATTTTCAAACATTTACTATTAGGGAAAATAAACAACACAAAAGGTCCACTGATTTCTCAGCTACATTTAAATCTCCAAACTCTGCTTCAATAGGAGATACCAGCAAAACCAAAAGCAAGGAAAACAATAAACAAACAAATGAACAAACCACGTGACTTTGGAGAACCAAGTGCTATTTCCAAAATGAACATTTTACAGGAAAAGATGAATGTTTTTTGCTTTTAATATAAAATAAGCATCTATAAATGTAATACATTTTAGAGCAGTTCTATTGGTTATTTCATCGAAATGTTCACATAATGAAAAAAACCTTGTGATACAATGACAGAAAAATTTAAAAATAGCAAAACAAAGTTAAATGTTGAGAAAATCAGACATTTAATCAAATGAACACCGAAATCCAATTCTGAATTTAGCATGATATTTTAAACAAATTTACAAAGAAAGAGGATTCACATGCGGGATATAATTTGAGTTATAATAAACAAGCCTCATTAACTGATTCTGAGATCAGAAAAACAGAAATGTATAGACAAACACTAAACAAAGTAAAATACAGATGCTGGACAGATGCTTCAAGATTGTCCTGTGCGTGACACTAGGTGTTCACCTCAGACTGGTTCAGTTCAGTGGACTTTCTGTAGATAATCACACACAGCAAAGGATCTATAATTACATTCAAACTCACTAAAGAGACTCCCATCACAAAATGATTAAAGCGAAGCCAATTAATCGAAGCCATGATGGGACATGTGCTGCTAAATGCCCCATACAGGATCAGTGTTAATGTTACAAAAGCTAAAACTGATAAACTGGGCTTCTTGGTTCTGTAAGGAGCGTCATTGTTACGTGGTGGAGTTTTACAAGTGACTATCCATGATGTCGATATTATAACTAAAAGAAATGGCAGAGCAAAGAGTATAAATGGAGTTACTCTGAATACCTCACAGAGGAAGAAAGCAATAAACAAAATAATGACTATTATAATGGAGCAAGAAGGAAAGAAAACATGAGCAAAATGGAATGGATATCTTATAAGGAGGGCAGCCTCTAGTGCCACCACTTGCTGGATGTGAAGGCCACAGATTATTGACCCTGACCATAAAGAGGAAAATATCCGGCATGTCATGCTTCTTTCCCAGCACTTTTCATCCTGCAGCAGTTTTGTCACTATATATGGATTCAGAAGCA
>JBBPCY010069794.1:0-12117 GCA_037974405.1 Brachyalestes nurse
CTAATGTCAAGATATTTTTTCCTATTTCAAGAAATCTTACCAAGTGTAAATATCTTACTGCACTGGCAGATAATTTCCCTTGTTTCTAGTCTTAAGCAGCTCAAATTAAATGTTTTATTTCTTATATTTAGAAAGTTCACTTGGAAGGTCCATATGCATATCACGAAGGAAAATGTCTTTGGCTACCTCAACTTTGTTACACTAAGTTGTTGGCTTTGTGCTGCATGTTTATGTTAACTGATCTTAGTTTGATACATTATGCTACATTTGGAATAAGAGGGTTCCAAGGTTGCGGAAACAATATATGCAAAGCGCTAAGCAACTTCAGATATCTGCAAGTAGTTATATGATCCACTTCCTGTCAAAAAGATTTATGGCCCTTTTGTTTAACCTGTGACCTTTGACAGGTGTACCATCTATGACCTGTCAACTTTGACACCTTGACCATCTGTGTCGTCAAAAAAAAAACATCCTGTTTGTCTGCTAGAAGTGTGTCGGGTCCCGGAGGTTAGAGTGTGTGTGTGTGCGTGGGAAAAGAATCTGGTGTTGTGATAGCCCTTTTGTTGTCAAATATATAACTACAAATATACAAATATAAATAGGCTAATGATATGTTGTTTAAATTAGACATTTGTAAGCACAGAGAAATTATTTTATTGTGTTGGCTATGAATGGTTAAACAAAACCACGCATGAGGCTTTCTCCGGGACCCCTTAGTGTTTAATACACCATTCAAACAACAGGTCTTGTGATGCATTTTAAACCACATAATCTTCTGAAAGTGTCCTGGGATACTTGGAAGTCCATGTAGAAACTCATTTAAAAGGTCTAAATGCGGGGAAACACAGTGATGATCTCCAAAGACCTGCCTTTATCAGCTAAACGAGTGACTGCGGTTCAGCACTGATATGTCAATCGTGACTAAAATTCAGCTTTTGTTAGTGTGCTCTGCTAACATCCCACATTTTGCAGTTTGTAGTGAAATCTTTTGTCTGTACACCTTAAAACAACATCTTACTACTACAGCTGCGGTTTATTAATAAAACACCTGTCTTTTCAGCAAACTTCAGCACTCTCTATTTCATTCTTGTAGTTTCTCACAGCTAACTGTTGTGTTATATTATGCAGAGCCGGCATGTTTGAAAAGGAAAATGTCGCCATCCCGGCGTCATTCAGACATCTTGGACCAACCTTGAAGACCTGTTTGAAAAGGCTACAAATCACTTTTCAGATTTGTCATGACTAGCGCACCAGCCATGCTACTAGTGGATGAAGGAATTGTATGTAGATAAACATTCGACAAAAAAAGGCACTGGGAGCAGTAGACTGAAGATCTAAAGGTCCCTGTTTCAGTCCCTGGTTTAGGCAGGGTGTGAGTTTTGGGGGAGAAAAAGGTGTGTGGAATTAGAATCTAACACATTTGTGTGATAAATCTTCACAGGCTCGTGGGGGTGTACTTACACCCCATTTTGCCTGGAAAAAGTTAATAATCTAAAGTTCTTTATACAGTGGGTTTCTAAGTTAATAAACTCAAGAGAAAACTTGTCTCCAAGTCTGACATTCCAAAACATTAGACCCAATTTTTTTAAAATAAATTGAACCCTCCTATTGTATTCATTGAGGCTTAACACTCTTTGTGCTCACCGTAGGCCTCATTCAAGTTTATACATTCACATACGTTTTTTCTCTCTAAAAAGATGTTATAGAGAGATTATTTTGGCTGTAACACATACTAAGATGAGGTATACTGTTTATCACAGAGTGCCTAATTTCAAATATTTACCAAGGACAATGTTTTTAAATAATTAAAAATTTATTTAAAAATCGGCACAAATAACATTTGTGTCCTCAAAAAGTGATTGACATGATTTATTTAGTAAATAAAAAGACAAAGTTTTTGTAATTCCTTGTTGCAAGAATGTTTTAGAATTTAGCTGTTTTAGACGCTTAACTTAACAACACTTATGTACCAGGCTGTCCTACAGAAAACCGAGCAGCAGGTTGTCTGAATAATGACGCAAGAACACTATGGTATCATTTTATAAAATAGTAAGTACCCGGTTCTTATATTTGTGCTGTGACAACAGCAGACTTTCCTCTAGCATGCATGACAAATAAGCCATCTACAGACATTTCATGACTCCAGGTTCCTGTTCCATGAAACAGGATTAAGGGAAAGTCTGGCTTATTTCAAGGGAAAGTAATGCCAAGTTTTAGACGTGCAATCTCTAAACTAACCCATCCTGAAGGATGATGGGCCAGAATGAAAAACTCGCTCCTAAAGACTCTCGTGTTTAAAGAATTCAACCTCAAAGGTTAGGCTGCTCTCATTTTCATGGTAAGATTCAAACTCATTAACTTTAACAAATGCACTTTGTCATAGCCGATTTTCTTCTCATCTTTATCAATGACATCAATAATGTGGGCAATAGTCCATGAACGTCTAGAAGTTCCAATAATCTAGACATATGTATGAGGAATGCCCTAGTTACAGCCATTCCAGGACATTCGGCAAGAAACTGACACATGTATTTTCAATATTATTTGTATTTTGTGTTAAGCTCTGATTCTGAAACACACACACGCACACACACACACACACAGATCTCTTATTGGTACAAATCAATGAAATGTTTACTTGTGTCTTTGCCTGGTAAAAATAGAACTCTAAGTCCGACCTTCAACAGCATTAGAACCCGAATTTGTGAGAAGTAAAATGTAGGGTGAATACATTCTGGTAATACCTTGCCGCCAGAATTATTCGTACATTCTTGTATCTCAACATCAATGTAGTAGTTTTTAGTCAGTCGTGTTGCATTTTTACCCCATGAAGGCATGCTTAACGCAACAACACTTATATCCCCTGTGAAGGGGTACAATGCAGCAAGAGGTTTGAATAATAACACAAGAAAATTCTGGTATTATTTTATACAAACAGCATGTAGTGGTGCCTGAACGTCTAGTGGGGGAGCTGTTCTGGACAAACATAACCTCTGGGGTTTCACACGTCCACAGGGGGTGTGCACAAGCCTTAGTTAATAGCCGGCAGTGGTGTATTGATTCCACTACTGGATTTGAGTTTTTAAAATAAATTTAAAAGACAAACTGACATTCAACAACATTATGCCCAATTTGTGAGAAGTAACTGTAGGTTAAATACATTCTAGGGACCCCCATGTTGTCAAATTACCAGCTCGTTCTCGTTTCTCAACAGCATTGTAAATACATTCTGTATTTCTATGAGGTATCTCCTCACAACATAACACATCTTAATTCTTATTTCATCCAAGTGCAAGACATTGAACATGCAAATACATGCATATTTATGTAGATAATGTCTCGTGAGAATAGAATGTAATTTGAAACAAAACTCCAGACATCAAATAAAAATACCCCATAGCTATAAGAACATCAGTGTTCAACTGGTAAAAGTATTGTTTTGATAAATTGATTTTGATGTCAAGATCAATAGTGGGGTTTAAACTATAGTTTTAATCTTTTTTTACTCAATAAACAAGGAATACATTTTGGTCTGTCTGTTAGTCTGTTTATTTTTTAATTAATTTAAAAATGCCAGATGGTATTTACATGGTTTAAGTATCTCATGATGAATAGGAATAGGTCTGAAATAGTACTTTAACTGTTATTGTAACTATTATTAGGATAAATTCTTCTGCATTTTTAGTTATTATTTATTATTTGAAAAGACAAAGTTTTGTTCCGACAACAACAACATACACCGGCAAAACAATTTATTTTTAGAAAGAAGAAATATGAATGTTTATTCTTACTATATATTATTCTTATAGATCTGAACACTTTTTTAAACCGGTGTCACATGATATAACCTCCAGAATTTTACACTGAACAGGTTTCAGCTTCCACTAAGCAATCAGGAGTAGAGGGTCACTTAAGCATAATTCACCCCTTGTCCACTGAGGGACATTTCAAATGTTGTTATGATCATATGACTCTCGTCTTTAGAGCAGAAAACGGTGGTTAGATGGAAGCAGGAACTAGGCATGTGCTGAAGGAATATTTATCATCAGAATGACACCTTTAAAGGGGACCTATTATGCAAAACTCACTTTTTAAAAAACAAGTTACAATAGGTCTATGGGCTGTACAAAACATGTTCATGAAGGTCTTTGAACCTAATGGTTTATTCTTCACAGTTTCATTTCCTTTCAGGGCTCTGTCCCTTTCATGCAAATAAGCTGTTGCTGGTCACGCCCCACCTTCCCACGCTCCACCCACCCCTTACGCGGCTCGTAAACAAAGTACTTAAGGGGAACTTTTTAAGGTGGAACGAAACCAATTGTTGCTGGGACACAGCCATCGAAAATGAAATGGAGCCACGTAGTCCTTCTGTTTTCTTTGTCTGGGAGAAAGTGAAGGGATTTGTGCTGTTCTTTGCAGCAACAACACAACACAACACTTCATGAGTGAACTGCTTTGCCTGGAGCCGTAACGCTAGCAGACAAAATGGCGGATCTTCAACTAATCTAGTGGGCAGGGTCTTGACGGATGAGGGGCGGTTCTATGCAAATTGTCCCCGTGTTATGTCACACAGGGGCTTTTTCCAAATGGGTGTTTTGAACGGGACCCAACCTGTGAAGAATAAACCTGGTGATATCTCTTTATGTGAGAGTAATTTTGTGCAAAGAACTTCAAGAACATGATTTATGTAGCCCATAGACCTATTATAACTAAAGTGAGTTTTGCATAATAGGTCCCCTTTAAATAACTTGACCTACCCTTTTTAGTTTTGTTAATATTGCCAATAGTGACAAGTGTTCTTGTTGGGTTCGAAAATGTTTGATATAGGCCATCCAATTAAGGTAAATGTCATGTTTTTAGTTGTCATAATCTGATAAATTTTATTTTTTGTTTTCCCCTTGAGGGATTGCCACCTTATTGTGGTCAGGGGGTTTGCGTGCCTCAGTGACCCTAAGAGCTACACCAGCATAAGCTTAGCCTTCAAGTGGGACACCCAACCTTCAAGTGGGACACCCAAGTTGGACAAGTCTTAGGGTAGAGGCCTGACAAAGTGCAATCCAATTACATGACAAAAACAGTTATCCAGGGCACCCCCCAGGAAAGATGTTCTGTGGCGTTCAGTGGAGCACCTTAAGCTGGTCAGTCTGTGGCTAAAAGTACTTCTCAGGTCGTTCGCCACACTGTGGAGCGGGTGATCTACATTGTGCATTATAGACTGAAGTCTGGACAATGTTCTCATTTCAGCCACAGTTTCCATGCTATCCAGTTCCTCACCCGCCACAGAGCCAGCTTTCCTGATCAGTTTAAGTCTATTCCTGTCTTTCATGCTACCACCCCAACACACCACAGCATAGAAAACGGCACTGGCCACAACAGACTCGTAGAACATCCATAACATGGTGTTGCAGATTCTAAAAGATCGGAGTCTATGTAGAAAGTACAGCCTACTTTGACCCCTCTTGTAAGTGACCAGAGAGTTTTTAGACCAGTCCGTCTTACTGTCAATGTGTACACCCAGGTATTTGTAGTCCTGATCCACCCCTCTAATGGACAGGGGAGTCCACCACCAGTTCTTTTGTCTTTTGGATGTTGAGCTGCAGTTGATTCATTTCACACCAGTTAATTTTGCTGAGTCATCTGAGAATTTCTGCAGATGGCAGCCCTCTGTGTTGTACTGGAAGTCAGATGTGTACAGGGTGAAGAGGAACGGTGATAGAACAGTTCCCTGAGGAGCTCCAGTGTTACACAACACCGTGTTAGACTTACATCCCCAGAGTCGCACATACTGTGGCCTATCAGTCAGGTAGTCCAAAATCCATGCAACTAGGGGAGCCTGCACCTGCATAGCAGACAGTTTGCTCCCCAGCCAGGCTGGCTGAAAGGTGTTGAAGGCACTGGAGAAGTCAAAGAATGTGATCCTCAGGGATGCACTTGATGATGGCATCATCCACTCCAATCTTGGCCTGGTAGGCGAACTGGAGGGCACTTGCGCTGGCCTCACCAGGGGGCGGAGAGTGTCCAGGACCAGTCTCTCGAAAACCTTTGTGCTGTGTGAGGTGAGTTCTACTGGCCTATAGTCCGATGGGGCACTAGGTCTCACATTCTTTGGAACAGGAACCAGACATGATGTTTTCCACAGCACAGGTACTTTCTTGGTACTGAGGCTCAGTTTGAAGATCCTCAGCAGTACTGCACATAGCTGAGAGTACCTGTGTGCTTAAGCCATCTTGGCCTGGCGCTTTAGCAGGATGGAGTCTGCGAAGGTCTCTCCTCACTTGGTCCTCGGTGATGGATTTTTTTGGGTGTCAGGGTCAGCAGAGGCAGGGGGAGAAGAGGTGGAGACTCTGGCTGGTACGATGATGGGAGAGGGAGTAGGAGAGAGGAAGGATGGAGAGCTGCAGTTTGTCTTAACAGTATTGGGGGGCAGGTGCACTGGGTGCAATATGGGCTGTGCTGGAGCTGGAGATGCTGGAAACAGGCCTGCTGTCAAATCTATTGAAGAACAGATTAAACTGTTTGTCCACATCACCATCATTCCCAAGGCTGCTGGTTTTGAAGCCGGTGATGTTCCTCATGCCTCTCCACACATATCTGCTGTTATTCTGCTGCAGCTTTTGTTCCAGTTTTCTCCTGTATCTGTCCTTACCCTCCTTTAACCTTCCTGACAAGAGCCTCTGTACTTCCTTGGCTGCCTCCTTGTCACCTGAATGCATTCTTCTTCTCATTTAGGAGGGCTTTAATGTCCTTTGTGACCCATGGCTTGTCGTTGGGGAAGCAGTGTATGGATTTCACTGGTACAGTGTTATCCACACAGAAGTTGATGTAGTCAGTGACACAGCCTGTGAGGTTGTCCTCTCCATGTGGCTTGTCCAGGGCCTCCCAGTCTGTAGTCTCCATGCAGTCCTGCAGGGACTTAATGGACAGTCTCTGTGGAATGATAGTGTTAAATCCTGAGCTGGTGTCGATGAACAGCATGGGTTGGTGAACAGGTGGGTTGGTGACAGGTAGTGCAGTTGATATGGCGTCATCAGTAGACTGGTTGGAGCTGTAAGCAAACTGAAAGGAGTCCAGTGAGCTGGCAATGGCAGCTTTGATGTGACTTTTGACTAGTCTCTCGAAGCACTTCATGATTTCTGGTGTGAGTGCTACAGGACAGTAGTCAGGTCGCAGATAATTTTTTTGGAACATGGATGATTATGGTGGTCTTACAACACACCACAACAACTGCAGGACGTTGGCCCTCTTGTCTGCACTATCCTTAAATACACATCCAGGTACGTTATCAGGACCAGAAGCTTTGAGTGGGTGTACTCTGCTTAGTGTCTGTCTCACTGTCACTGTGGTCAGAAAGATTACCTGCTCAGCTGGGAGATGCTGCGTGGATTTTCTTGTTGGCTCACTGTTGAGTGCATTGAACTGTACGTAAAAGGCATTCAAAGTGTTGGTGAATGAGGCATCACTCACAGAGAGATGGTGGCGGTTTGTAGTGTGTGACGGTCTCGATGCCCCTCTGCATGCTCTGAGTGTCTCTGGTGTTGTAAAGGTGCCCTTGGATTTGTTGGGCATAGACATACTTTACTTTCCTGATTGCCCTAGCCAGGTTAGCTTGTGCAGTTCTGGGGATAGCCTTATCTCTGGATCTGATGGCAGCATATTGGGCTTACAGCAGCCTCCAGACCTCCGGAGACATCCATGTTTTCTGATTGGCTCTTGTAGTAACCTTCTCAGTGACAGTAACGTCCTCAGTGCATTTGCTGATGTGGCCTGTCAGAGCTGTTGTCTACTCCTCCGTGTCCATGCTGCTCTTGTGAGTAGCAGCCTCTCTAAACACTAACCAGTTTGCACACCCAAAACAGCCCCGAAGTCATAAATTGGACTCCTCTGGCCACACCCAGATTTTGGCCGACTAAAGTGGCCCCTTATATTCATGTGTGAACACACCACAGCACATAGTGTGAACAATGTGAAATTCATTCTCTGCATTTAACCCATTCACCAAACGAAGCGGCAGGCTGCCAGCAATGAGGGGTGCCCGAGGAGCAGTGTGTGGGTACGGTACCCTGCTCAAAGGTACCTCAGAGGTGCCACTTGCAATTAAGATTTGAACCCACAACCTTCTGATTGCAACTCCCTAACCACTACTCAACCAGTTGTACCAAAGGCTTATGGAAGTAAATAAAGATAAAAAATGAAAACCCACCTTGCATTTTTCTTGATGCAGCTCAATTTGAATATCTGTTAGTTTTGACCTGAGATCTTCATTGGCTGCCTGTAAAGAAGATATAAGGGCTTCAGGCTTTTCGCCCTTAGGGCGCCCTTTTTTCGCCATTGAATCAAGTGTTAGATGTCCTCAAATGCTCTCACTTCTTCATTGTTTGGACACATCAAAATTAGGTTTCCAATTCCGCCTTTTCCTCATTATTCTGGCAGGCGGAACACCTGTGGAAGAATCATAAGAAGAATTAGCATACAAACCTAGATTTAAAAAACACAGCAAACCAACATGTATTTCTCCACCTCTTTAGTTTCAGCTACTTTAAACTCTTAACTTTGTGTTGTTTCAAAGCTAGAGAATCATGACTTATAAAGTGATGCAAACTTCAGAATGAAATGTTTACATGATGATTAAACCTTTTAATATTTGTGATGTTAATTTTTGGCATTCAAAACAGACACGCTCATAGGCTATTATTTCTGCTAAAGCTTATATAAACATTTAGGATATAAAAACAGACAATAAAGAAGAACATGAACATTTCATCATAATCAACAAACAAAAGACTGGTGGTTTATATAATATCCACTTTGAAAAAGAACGGGATCCACTGACATCTGCACTTGCCTCATATTCTAAATACTGTTGGTTTTACTCAAAATGTAATGGGGTTCACTCACTACTGCGGTCACACACTTGATCCTGACATTTGGTGTTAATGTCGATAGCATAGTTATTCTTCCACAGACCACAGTAATCTCAGATGACTAAATCATTTCATATGAGCTCCATTTTATCATAATGTAAGCACGTCCCCTTGCTTTCACTTTCAAATTAGTCGTGCAGTAATATCTGCCACAGCTCTTAGTTTTACTGAAAACTTCCCAGATATATCAGCCGAGTTTGACAATCAATTTGGTCCAGCCGGCTTAGATAATGATTTGATTGAATGCTTAAAGAACTCTCTTTGATCAAAACTAGATTACATCACACGTCTAAGACATGAAAGAATCAGACCCTGGTATAATGATCAAACAAGAGCTTTAAAGCAAAAAGACTAGACAGTAAATGGAGTTCAACCAAGCTGGAATCTGTCCACACTGTCTGAAAGGAGAGCTTTAGAGACTACAGTTAACAATATAATCCCAGGTTTCTGTTCAATACAATTTCAAAACTAGGTACCTTCAAACTATAGTAGATTATAGGGGTGTAACAATATATCGTGGCACGATATATCGCGATACAAAAATGTCACAATACATATCGTATCGTGAACCCAGTATCGAGATACGTACCATATCGTGACCTGGGCATATTGTTACACCCCTAGTAGATTATAGTAGATTTTATGGGCTTTTTCAACAATAATGTGATTAGATAAAAAATTCAAACTAGAAGATTTCCTGCTGACTGATACAGCCGACCCAGATACCATTAAAAATGTCACTGTAGTATGAAGGCTGACATCTTTTAATCCACTTCAACCAGCAGAACTCTCTGCAATTATTCTCTCTTAAAAATCATCTACCTGTACATTCTATTGTGTTCCTAAAAGTCTGCTTAAAGAAGTCTTATCAGTAATAATTGGACCTCTCCTATCAGTATTAAATTCCTCATTTAGAACTGGTTATCTGCCAAAAGCCTTTAACCAAGCACTTACAGTAATTGGGTCTCTGTTAAAGAAGCCAAATCTTGATCCAAGTAAACGCTGACCTATTTCCAATCCACCATTGCTATTAAAGATTTTAGAGAAAGTCATGGCCCAACAGTTATGTTCGCTACTGCATAATATTGTACAGTTTACAACTCCCACAGTGCTAGAATGTAAATACTGATGTTACCCCTTTATTGACTGTACTGTAATTCATGCACGGGCGTTTCCTTTGGTATGGGTTGTTGTTTTCTTTGGTATAAGCAGGGTGAATACAGTAATAAATTCATTCAATTTAGAGTAACGAAAACATGAGAAGACTCGAGACGCAGCACGGGGGAAATTCTGAACTGCAGCTGCATCAAAGGGCAGCAAGGAGAAATAAATAGTGTTCTCAGATTGGCTACTTTCAAACCTCCCGCCTCTGACTACAACAAGGGATGCGTCACAGGGCACTAGCCAATCCGCAGCAAGGAGAAATAAATAGCGTTCTCGGATTGGCTACTTTCAAACTTCCTGCCTCTGACTGCAGTGATATTTCACCATCCCAAGATATGCTTTGTGTTCTCTGGACAGTGCCAAAAAAATTAGTTATTTTTATATGGAAATGTTGCTGAATTTACATTAATATTTAAGTTACAAATGTAAATAATATTTTTCTTAATAATTTAGCACGTAAAGGTTTATTTATATATTTTATTATTATATAACTTATATATTGCCATGAAAAAAGCTGTGACGTCCTGGCCTCGTCCACCACGCCCCCTCATGCTGCTTAGCAACCCAGCACGTGGAAGAGGGGGTGTGGCAAACGAGGCCTGGACGCCACAAAAGCAACAAAAAAATGCGGAGGATATCTGCAGTTTCCATGTTAGTGCAGGGGTTTCAGGGAACAATAGTTAGTTTGGTTCACAGAAAAAATCTGCGTTGGACTGAAACCATGAGTGGTGATCTGCATTAAAGTGGGGGTTTACTGTAAGTTAATAGTTAATACTGTAAATAATTATCATACACTTTCTGTCAAACTGTCAATCAAATTGATTAATGACCTTTAATGATTTATGGCTCTAATGATGTATGACATGTCAGTATGTCTGGATGTCAGTCAAATGGGTGAGCAGTTTTATGGCTCCCCCTACACACCTACCTAGACGGGGTACTTTTGACCCTTGTGTTTATGGGGCCCTTTGTTGTCAGTGGGTTGCGACCTCCACTCATTTACTGTGAGGGGGTGGTCATGGAGCATGTGAAAAGAGAATCCAACATTTATTGTAGGGATATTGTAGTCCTGCAGCTATTTGGTGGTGTGATATTTTTTTCAAAGATGTGTTGTTTTGAAGCATAGTTTTTAAATAAATGTAAGCAATGGGTGTGAGAATGCACAGCATCTGTGGGAATAGGAAGGCATTTGGTATTCGTATTAT
The DNA here is from genome assembly GCA_037974405.1 of Brachyalestes nurse. Lineage (NCBI taxonomy): Eukaryota > Metazoa > Chordata > Actinopteri > Characiformes > Alestidae > Brachyalestes > Brachyalestes nurse. The sequence continues at coordinate 11,291 of JBBPCY010069794.1, forward strand.
CCCTCCAAAGGAGTTTATTTTAAATAAAAATTCTGGTAATTCCTTGTTGCAAGAAGGTTTTAGACACAACACTAGTTATGTTATCACAGCACCATTGTTGTATTATCGTGTGAATTTGAGTTTTTTTAAATAAATTTAAAAGAAAACTGATGGAGAGGCTTGTTTTAAAAAATTGTAGGAGTCTGATGGGGGGTTACACACCTTGTCCCCATTTGTCGATGAACCCCATTTGTCCATGACCTAACCCCAACCTATTGGTCGATGGGGCTATATAGTACGCTTTGAGAAAATGTCCCCACCACAGAGCAGTTACGCTTGCTTTTAGCTCACGACGAATCTACAGCTTTCTTGCTTATGACGACACGATTCACGATGGCTTGCTACAAATACAGTAAGTTATATTGTGTATTTAACATGCTTGACGGTATACCCTATTTATCGATACATTCTTATAGTTTTATTTAACAAGGGACATCATTATTTCATAAGTCAATCGATGCAATTAGTGGAGTTGAAGGTCGCAACATTTTGTCAATATATACCAACAGCTGAGATTTCTACAAACAGACTGCCACCGGAGTGTCAAACTAGTCTTAAACGGAAAAACACTGAATTTGGAGGAGCGACCGAGGCACCAAAGCAATCTACATCCAGGGGACATAATTATTTCATAGGTCAAGCAATAAATGCAATTTGTGGAGTTGAAGGTTGTGTATCATTACAAATTTAAGAAACTGTTTAAAATATGCCGATCTTATAGCAGCACATGAAAACCTAAGGTGCAGTAGATTGTATTTAGTATTTAAGGTAAATATCATTACAAATAT
>JBBPCY010069845.1:0-12116 GCA_037974405.1 Brachyalestes nurse
TTGTGTTATTTTTCTGTGGTCCTGAGAGCTAGGAGCTCATTGGTTCCCGCCCACAAGCCCCGCCCCCGCCAGCGCCAGCGCCAATTCGTTGGGCCCCGTCCCCAGGTCCCGCCTCAAGCTCCGCCCCAAGCCACGCCCCCTGCCACCGCCTATTCGTCCCCCCCGCATTAAAAATGCTATCTGCGCCCCTGTAATACAGTACCTGTCAAAATACTATATTCATCCAGACAGTTGCTATTGTTGATTGTGGTCTTGTCTCGTCTAATTGTATTGTTGCGTTTGTGTTTTTCTTGCACAATCTTTTGTCCTTTCTGGTCTCGTGGCGTTCTGTTGTGTTCAGTTCTGTTCTTGTGTTGCTCCATAGTCCTGGAGGCACGTTGTTTTGTTTCACTGTGTACTGTGTGTATAAGGTCGAAATGACCTACTTGACTTGACTTGACTTATATGGAGAACCCACAGAAGAATAATATTACATTCATAGCCATGTGTTTTTTTAATACAGCTGAGAAACAAGGGACCTGAGAAGAGAGTTGATTAACATCTCAGCAAAACAGCAAAGCTGGGTTTTGACGTTTTCATCCTGCGCACCAAGAGCAGCAAGTCCATGAGGAAAAATTTGAACATGACTATTGCAGGTGAACACAATGAAAAGGTCTCACTCCATTCTTTCGCTTACTTCAGTAATTACTTCGGCTCTCTGTATGGATTACATGAAGCATAAGCGAATCACCAGAGGTCTGCTCATACAAAAATGGACCAATTCTAATTACAATGCTGACTACATACATCAGTAAACTACACCACTGGCAGCAATGCGGGACATTTGCTATAAAACTACCATAAGCCAATTCTGCTCCTGTCATCTAGAAGTATTACAAGAGAGTGACTTTTCGTAAATTGAGTGGTATGCAAAGGACATTGTTGCTGTGCCCTTCATACGCCACTCTAAAAATAACAGAAGCAAATGGTATGTTGGAGGGCGCTCGCTATTTTAATAAGGCTAACTGCTTAGTGGCAACAGGATTGCCAAATTTTGGAACCTGGAGCTTGCCTTAACACGAGTGCTTTGATATTTTGTCATTGACAAATGAATGTACCACATTTGGTGGAAATGGAGTGTTTGAGTTTGATCTTTTACATATTAATGAAAAATATCTTTTACTGACTGCACCGAATACATATTTCTGTCTCGTCTACTTTCTCTGTAAGCGAACACTGAACTAACAGCACAGCACAGCACATGTACCACAGTTGCATAACAAAATAACACGTTGTTAGTCAGTTGCCAGCCGAAATGTATTTCTTAAAAATGATGCTTTCTCAAAGTGTGTCAAATGACAAACCCTGGTAAGGATGAACAATTGTTTTGATTATATTTGGCCATTATAAAATCGCATATTACAGTGCTTACGTTTAGTCAAAACGTTGTTTGGAGGCTGTCTTGAACACAGGGGTGCATAGCTTTGTTAGCTTAGCTAAGATTAAGATTTGTAAACTGATGTGGATTTCTTTAGGAAACCTCCAGAGTTTGAGAAAAGTTAACTAAAGAGCCAGCAACAATCTTAATAGTTAGTGCCTACGTTTAGCCAAAACGTTGTTTGGAGGCTGACTTGAAAACAGGAATGGACAGATTTGATAGCTTAGCCTGGCTTAGCTAAGGTTGAGGTTTATAAAACGGGATTGTTAAAATGGCTAAATATATTCAAAGTAATTGTTCTGCCTTACCTATAAAATGTAATCCCTCTGTATCTGGTTTGGAGCGTTCAGCCCCATGCAGAACATGTGTGAGGCATCTTGTGTGGTCAGTCTAGTAATATTCTAAGTCTGTGGTCAGTCTGTGTCTGTGCCCAAACGGCTCTTTGTTTTCCCAAATTTAGTCAAAGAACCGACTCTTTTACGACCAACACATCTCTATCGAGAGCAGTGTTGTTATTGTCATGACAAAATGTGCCATGACAATACTTTTTTCATTTATATTACATTTGACAGAGATTATGGCTCCTAAAAAAATTATTTGGCGCCTAAATATTTTGTGTTTAGGAGCCAATGACTCCTAAGGTTTTTATTTTGTCTGGAGCCCTGCTCATTACCTTAACCTTAACTCAAAACCTAAACCTTGTCCTCACTATGGTCCTAAATCTTGCTTTAGTACTAATCCCACCCCTAAACATAGACGTAGCTTTCACCATGCTCCAGATCCTACCCTAGAACAAGTACCAACCCTAAACAATGCAAAACCTAAACAAAGTCTTCTCCACGGTCTTAAACCTTACCCTGGTAATGAGAACAAAATATCTCCTTTCACATTTACAAAAACAAAAGCAACAACTGACAACATAGAATCTGCCCATGGCGTGCTTTATATAATGGTAGTTGATTGATTTTTAAGTTTTTTTAAACACACATCTTTGAGGGTTTACTGCATGGTCTTTTTATGGGTGGGACAAGACACTGCTACTGGCATCAGTTACGTAACTGTCTACTACACTACTAAAACACTTCTCACTGGTATCAAGCCAATTTTGGTCTTGCAGCCTTGAATTTTGTTCTGATTGATAAGCACAGGCCCTGGGAACATTTGTCTTTTTGAAAACAACAGAAAAAAGGAGCCCCGGACCGTTTAGGAGAATTTTGTTCGTGAGAGCCGATCTGTGCAGAGCACAGCAACTTTTTGTCTCTTTGTAAAACCAAAAAGGTTCTTATCCAGCTTCTGGAAGGAAGTCTTGCTGCTTACATTTGACAAGCTGAATGAGACTAGGGATGTTTTAGGGATGCTTCAGTAATCCCCATCTCTACTGACTGTAGTAAATTATTGCCTCTAGAAGATGATAGAGCATAAATTCTCTATTGCCATGTGGTGTCTGAGGCTCATACAAACATGCTGAGGGAGAGGGGGATTAAAGACTAGCCTGAGGGTAGGCATTTGTAACAGGGTCAAGATCACAACGACGGATTTAAGAAAAAGGGGTCACTGGGGCTGTGAAATAAACTTAGATTTTCAAGTAGCAGGTTAATCTGCTGTTATAAAGTTTACCCTTTAAGAAATAAATCATTTTTATCATTATAGGGAGGGATATTAAGTTGACACCATGAACACCACTGTTCGTGGAGGCTGCTGTGTTTGTAATGGATGCAGATTCTGGATTCTGATTAGAAGTTAGACGTTTGTTCAAATTCAACAGTAAACCATCCACCAAATTGTTTGATATAAGTTATTCTGTTTGTAACAGATGTCTTTTTATAGTTCACCACTGCTAAGGACTTTGGGCTGTTTGCTTCTATTAAATATAAATGTTGTTTTTGTAAACATATTACATGACATGGTAATAATAATAATAATTAGGGCATGGGCACATTAACGCGTTATTATTGTGTTAATGCATTATTTACTTAATGGCACAAATTATTTTATCACACGTTTTTTATTTTAACGCAGTTTTTAAAAAATCCTTTTATTTTGAAAGTTCGTTGCTTTTTTGGGCTAGTGGGCGCGCAGCATGCAGCGCTATACGTCTCGGCTGGTTTTCGCAAGGGTCAGGCATTCCATTACTTTTGTCCATATTAAATGGGCAAAAATAATGGGACGACCGACCATTATACCAAAAGGGACTTTAATGACACTGCATTCAGATACATAGACTTTCATATGGAGTTGGTCCTCCTTTGCAGCTGCTATAATGGTTCCTTCCCCCATGCTCTGGACTTGTATTTTTATAACAAACCAGATAAAATGTGAATGCCCTGGCAGGCCCTGGTTTTATATTTGATTTGATTACATTAATGTTTAGGTTGAGATTTACAGAAATATTTGAACTGTAACTGTGACTGTGTTAAAAGGAACACTGCTGTAGAAAAGCTCCTTATTTGCTTAAAGTGTTTGCAAACCAAATATTAGTGCACTTTTGTTCATACAGCAGTACTTTTAAAATAAAAGTGCACAATACACTTCTTTTGAATGTATTATTTAATTTTGTGTATAACAGAGTAATTGAAAACTGAGATTAATTGCGATAAAAAAATGTAATTATTCCTCCTGCATTAGTAATAATACAACATGTCATATGTTATATTGCAGTGTATCAAGTCGTTTCATTGTACTGTGGGGTTCATATATTAGCTTGTGGCTAGAGGGTTAGATTAGGACACCATTAAGCACCACTTTTGTTTTAAACATTGCATTTTTATGTTAAATGCTCTAATAACAGTGACCATTTACAGCCCAATCATCATGGCCCACAAACCTACTATATGGTCCCATGCCCCTGTAAAATAGCTAAATGAAATTAAGCAGTGCTGGCTCTGCCCAATCAGTTTGATATATATATATATATTTTAATTAGCACAGGAGGGGTTACATGCTTCACTTACTGGCTGCATTTTAGGTAAGGACTGTATGGGCCAGGGAGATAGATTAGATTAGATAACAGGTGATTTTCTGTTAAGTTTGCTGGTGATTGTCTTATTAATATGTGTCCCTTTTGTTCAGACCTTATGCCCCATGGTATGCATACACTCTCATAAACAAGGTACCAGATTTTTGTACATAATTGTATTCATGTTTTATTGCAACAAACTACACTGTGGCAAACTTTGCTCTAAACAAAGGTACACTCACTCTAAAGATACATGTTGCAAGTACAGAAAACCTCTGAGGTTATGCCTTTAGTTAGAGAAAGTAATTGTATTCAGATTCTGCTACAATTCCGACTAGACTGTGGACAAAGCTGCTGTAAACAAGGGTGCGCTCACTCTAAAACCTGCCTCCAAATGATTCTATCTGTGCTCTTTAATATCCCGAGAACAATCATTCCACGCAAATGCAATAGTTTGTCTTAAAAGTCTGGTTTTACTAAACTGTTTTTCGGCAGTAGGTCATTTTTTGGGGTACTTATACTGTATGCATTCTCTGTACACGCAACATGTATCTTTATTGGCCTTTTGAGGGGACCTAAGGCACCTACATGGCCTAAAAACAGGCTTGATGTCTGTCTCCTTTCTTTGATATGATTAAATTGTTAGTGGCTGTAGATAAAAGTGTCTGTCAAAATCTTATTAATGTAATGACATAAATGAAGTGCAGCAGTGTTAGCTCGCATTTAGCAATAGTTCCTATTTGTATTACTTAACAACCTCATAATTCAGATGATTTAGTAATCCTCAAATAAAATGTACATGACATAAATGCTTTGGAACCTATTTTGGTTAAACATAGACCACAGGTGATTTCTGGAAACAAATTAGAACACCCCAAGGTTTAAAGCGAACTCCAAAATGATGTCTCATTGGGTTTATCTACATTTTTATGGATAAAGCCCAAATTATTTCTTTATCTCTCAGTTAACACTGTTATTCCTATAGATATTCTCCTGTAAAAGGGAATAAAAGCTAGAAGCTTCTTACAGCTGCCTGTCATCAGTTCATGAACTAGCCCTTTCCGCCACCTCCTAGAACAAAGAGTAACACACCACACACACGCACACACACACACACACACACACACTCTCTCACACACACACACACACACACACACACACACACTAGGAGTGTTTTGATGGGGGCATCAGTTCTGCTCGGCTCAACTCTTGTCAGCCATGCTCAGCTTATCCAATTTCCCTGTACTATCCCTGGCGACACCTGCATAATGTGTGTGTACAAAGGGTGAATATGAAGGGACCAGTGGGGAGACGCACGCATGCACACACACACACACATACACACACACACACACACACACACACATATACAAGCCTTCCTCTCAGATCACTCAGAACCAAGGAATAGTCCTCTTTTATTCAGAATGCATCTGGGTGGGTCAGATAGGCTGCTGTACAGCATGTAAAACCTGGCAGCCTCCAAATGAGGGTCAGTTTTCTGCTGGGACCTATCAGAGACTCCTGTGTATTTGACACGGAGAAGCAAGAGGAATGTGTACCAACATGACAGATATGGGTTACACAAGTGAAATGAGCCATCAATTTTGAATAAACAGGTTGGCAGTATCCCGATATAAAGACTGATACAGTTTGGCTAGGCAGCGCTGTTTAATTAACCTGCGTGGCACACGTGAGGGTGGCAGTCTGTGTTCACTACTTCAGGGTTTCAAGTTTTGTATGTGACAGCTACTTTACATATTGATATGAGCAGAAGTGCCCACTTTCTATCTACCCTAACACAGAGGCCTGAGCTGTCCTCTTTTACAATGCTTGTGGTGACAATGCTTGAGTGATTAGTGCAGCAGTCCACATTAGACTTATCTTTACTATAAGGAGTTGAGAATTGTTACTCAAAGCGACCAGCTTTGATAAGGTGGCTAGAATGAGACTGGAGTGAGATTTTGCATGCAGAAATGTGTATATTTTTCCACACTGTTTAAAACATTCATTTGAAGATGAGCTCAGAGTCATTAGGACGTAGACCTGTTCTCAGGGATCTCTAACCAGGTGACAATTTAGAAAAGTGGCATGTGTGGTTTAGCCATTATGCAATTGAAGCCCAAACTTGATCTGTGACCACGGTTTCAAGATTGTTCATTTTTTAAGTGCTGGCAAGCTGAGTAAGTAGGGGAGGGGTGCATCACCTCCCATTTTCAGAATGTGAAGTGGTGGGTTTTAATTATTTAAAATTCTAAATGTGCTTTTTCTGGAAATTGCAGCTGACCAGATCAGTTTTCTAGAGTTTTTAGGAAGCAAATATCACAATTTACTGGTTATCAGAAACCCTGATTATAAACCACAAAGCTAGAAGCATAGCACACTGTGTGTATTTAGAGAATATTACTTGCTGTGTTGGAAAAAATGTTTTTTCTTACATCTGAACTTTCTTCTTATACCTGAGAATTACAAGAACAACCAATGTGTGAAATAATTAAACTTCACTATTACAAATGAAAAGCTGGATGTTTTTTTTCAGTTTATCACATCTTTACATCTTTTAATTAGTTCTGTGAAGGTAGTAATTAGCTGTGTACTTTTAAAACCCCTAAATTAAGTGAAATATCTTATGAAAAAAGTTTTAGGTGTGATAAAACGAGGGCACATTTCAAGCTGACACTTAAAACAGGAAAAAAATGACCATTGCTTCTGGTCAACTATGCTGTGTTATTAAATGGGACACCTTCCTAAGTAAGAGAGATACTATTATTAGGACTTTATACCTCTTTAAACCCATACTTTTGCATGGGTTCTGTTTTCCTCTTTCTCTCAAATTCAATATTAGAAGAAGACAGACTTGTTGTGAAGTTCACCACAACTTCTGTTGGTTCCAGTGACAAGTGAAACCTAATGCAAAGGCCATGGCCATATACTGACCCATAAATAATGCAACAGGAATGAGCCATTCATTAACCTTTTGATATTGAATATCACATCCACTGTGGCTGCCCTCTGAGTCTCATTTTCCACGCAACAGCATGATCTAAAATGATGGAGGGTCTTGTCTTACCATCAGCGAAGCTTTAATATTCCATCTCTTCCCACCACTTTTGTGCTATGCTCTCCCTGAGGCCTGAATATATAGTAAGAACCCTGCCTGAATTTACTATAGATATTACAATGGTGGAAAGGTAGATATCTCTCTTGCTCCAGATTGACCCATAATCCAAAGTGGTCCATGTTTTCATTCCCAAATGAAAGTTTTCACAAGTTTAAATATGACAAATATCATAATGCTTTGTTAAAGCCGGCCCGTCAAAAACGCTCCCAAGTGATACACCAAACTACAAAGAGGGAGTCTTACCCACATCACTGGTTCTGCTGCCTGGGGAAATACAAAAGGCAAAGGCAGCTAGGCTAAGCACTGTGAAACCAAAACAATGTTACCAGATCTTTTGAAGCTATTTCCAAGTTTCTAATGCTTTCAAGTCTTGCATAGATGCTCTAAAAACGTTTCTGGTTTCGTATTGGACTCTTGGAGAAAATATTAACCATGCCTGCTACTTTTCAAGTTTAACTGATCTGCAAAACCTCTTGTGAGTCAATTATTGACAGGAATGCTTAAAACCTGTATTTTTTTTTACACCTTTACTAAAGACAGAACTGTTTGGTAGGCATGGCATAGACTTCTGTCAGCAAAACACCAACCAGCTACAATTTCTATGCCAGTGTCTGTCTGTTCTGCTCCTTGGGACCCACGGCACTGTTAAAAAAAATAAATCACTGCAATTCAAGGTAACTTTCTTCACAGCTTCGGCTTTAGGGTTTCAGAGTTAACTCCAACACAAATTCCTTAGCTCAGTCAAAAATTCTGCTAAATCACATTTTTAGAACTGCACTTTAGTTAGGTGTGCAAAAAAGTAATAGTAAGTTATTACCCAATTTCCTCTCTGGCTGGGAGTCCCTCTATCACACAGCACCCTCAGGCTCAGAGACTGAGGCTGGCACATCTTTTCTCCATTTGGCTCATCTGGCGGACAGCAGTGACATCACTGGGGTTTGAGCTCGCTAGCTCCTAAAGAAGGGGCAAATTTTAGGGGAGACCCTAAAATTGTGTTGAAAATGTTTTCTACACAGTTAAAAATGCATATGATAATTTTTGATCAGTCGAACAGAACAGAATGCAACATTTTATCTATCTATCTATCTATCTATCTATCTATCTATCTATTGTCACAGTGGTAATTTGGCAGACAATTGTGTCTTAAACGTTGCTTTATTGTGATTTGTTCATTAATATAAGACAAAAAGATTTAATTGTTTCTGAAATGATGGGCATCAAGATTTTTGTCTTCCTTCAGAAGTTCATGCTCGCATGGCAACAACTACATTTTTTGGCAGAAGAGTTTATCACCATTATTTTTAATCATTTTTTGTGTTTGTTTTTAATTGTGAATATTAGCTGGTGGCCTAGTGGTTAGAGAGTTGCCCCTGCAATCAGAAGGTTGTGGGGTCTGCTAGTGTTGTAACTGAGGTACCCTTGAGTGAGGTATCGTCCCCATACACTGCTCCTCGGGCGCCGCTCATTGGTGGCAGCCTCCTGCTTCACTTGATGAATGAGTTCAATGCAGAGAAAGAATTTCACATTGTTCAAACTGTGTGCTGTTGTCTGTTCATGTGTGACTATAAGGGGCCACATTACTCCATTTTATAAAAGTAATACATAAGTGTCACATCTGGAGTGCTCTCGTTTAAGCAGGAGATGCAAAGGCAGACATCCATGCCCTAACAATAAGTTGATGAGTGCAAAACAATATGCTTCTAGATATTTGTTAGCAGACTTACTGTACATAGCAGCGGGTTCCCAGGAGCAAGAGTAAAATGTACCTAAGGTTGTTGAAAGACTATACAGTACCTTTAAATTCCTAAAAAGGCCTTTTTACATGTTTATTTTTAGTATTGTAAGAACTGTAGTATGTAAAATATTCCCCTCCTATATGTGCATTTGTGTGAAAGAGCTCAGTTCTGTGCAACTGCAAGTGATCTAGGACAAAGTTTAAAGAGTTTAGGGGTTGTCTGATGTCTGTGATGTTCGCTACTGTGCTGGATTTCGCAGCCACGCGACCTCTCAAAGAAGAAGCAGCAGCTGCTGTCCTCGATTCTGGAAACCCCCTTGGACCGCCCTCCTCTTGTAGTCCTACCCCACAGCGAGACACTGCACCCAGCACGCACACACTCATCACACTCCTCATACGTCAAATTACACAAAAATATGACACTTGATCTGTCCTAACATTTTGGCATTTCATGTACATACAAAATAAATATCAGGTATAAATCAACAATGTACTCTACATTTGCACTCTTAATAATATGCAATGCCTGTCCAGCCTTGTGGGTAGCATTGAAAGAGCATGAATTTTAGAGAATTTGATGAGTGGTCTTTGTCAGTGATGGGCTAGAGTTTTGAGTTTTTCAGCTCATCATTAGTGAGTGTTGCTTGTTTTATGAATAAATAAAAACTATTATATAATTAATACTTAAACAGAGAACTAATTACCCGTGCAGTGCTTAGAATGCTTTACACCTTTGGTGGTGATGGAGAATGAAGAAATGGATTTAATAAAAAATTCCATTCCGACACTTCAACCTTCTTAAAAAACGCTTTATGAACTCCTGCTCGTCTGATAAGCTTATTTGGCCAATATTAGCGGCTGTATCTTCACAGCATGTGTTTCGGTTTCCTAATCCTATTTTCCTAAAGAGAAGCCACGTTCCTAGAGTGCCTGGGTGACTTTCTGTTGGAATTAATGTCCCTTTCCCTGTTTGATTCATGTGGAACAAGATTTGCCTTTACTGTCCTGGTCCCTAAATACATCAGTTGATTTTTTTTTTAATAATCCGACTATGATAGGACATAACAGAATTCCAATCACTTACCATGCGGTGGATAGATGCAGCTGAAGTGAGTTACGTGTACTTTAATCTGAAAGATCAAATGCAAAGGGGTTTTGATACATGGTGCAGTTTTATGCCACCGTTCACTTACTGTAGCCTTTTTAGGGATCAGTATGATGTCTGAATGGTCACAGGGAATTTAGACCATATCCTCATTGTTGTTATTTTATTGACTTTGTGATGCTATCCTTTGGTGTGCTCCTGCCTAAATCAAATTCTCTACATCAGATATTCTCAGTTCTGGATTTACGAGCTCAGTCACAGCGGCAAAAACAACACTAGACACTGCACATCACTGACCATCACTGACCTAAACTATCCTTTAAGTCTAAGTGTTAAGAGTAGGTTCAAATACAGGAGATTGCACTTGCTAGCAGCATGGAGGACATCTGATAAACTAAAAATGGGTTTCAAACACTTTTAAATGCTTCATCTTCAGTAAGCTCATTTGAAAGTGTTAGATATGGTAAATTAAAGGCCATTTCAAGCTGAACTCATTTACAGATGAACTTTTTCATGTTTGAAGTTTTCTTATATGAAGGACATTGGGAAGTTCTTACTGATTCATGGTAAAAATGAAAGCAGGGGTATACCCCTACCTCCTCTTTTAGCTTGAATTAGTTTTAATTAGTCAGCTGTCTACACTAAGTTCACAGATCTCTACACTCATGTCTAAAATGTAATTACATAATATATAGCACACTTTATTAATAAATACTTCACTTTATCTACATATACTACATATTTATATATTTAACACTTTTTCAGTGCTGCAATATGGCAAGCAGTTTGATACTTTCACTTTCATTTTCAAGATGTCTGAATGGTCACAGGGAATTAACACCAGGTTGACACTGTTTTTATCAACATTTTTAAAAATAGAGTGCCAATAGTGTCTTTAGACCACAGAGGAACAATATTCTTTCAAAAATAAATGAGCATGAGATCGAAGAGTGAACAGCCATTATAAAGCCCCATTGTAATGAATAACTTAATAGTAATATTTTGGGGTTTTTTCTCTGAACCTCTACGAGGAATTTTAAAGAGTCTATAGGCAAAAAGAAATATTTTGATTAGGATAGGCAAAGACGTGGCTTTAACATACATGACATACACACACACCCACATACACACACACAAGATTAAGAGTTTAATTGAGTAGCATACATGACTTTCTAATCCTTGCGTGAACTCTGTGAACCCAAAGAAATCATTTTGCAGAATTCTGCAGAGCTTGGAAATGGTTTAACAGACCAGATGCACATATAAGCAGGACTTGTCCCTTGTAACTGTAGTGGTCATCGTCATCAAGGTGAGGCAACATGTTGGCTAGCAATTTGAAAAAACAGACCCAAAATCTTTTATTCTTCATAAACATCACAGGTTTTTTGAATTTAGTGAGAAATCCGCATCCTGATTTTAGTTCCCTTGGCTCCTAGGCATGTTACTCACAGTGTAATTCGGTGAATCGTATATATCAAAACCACCAATCAATAGTCGCTTCACCACTGCATGGTACTGGCTTTACTCGACTTGACCCTACTCACCTTTTATGGCTTTTCCAGGCAAATCTAGCATCGAATACCTGGTGCCCAGTATTATTGTTTCTTACCTGATCCATCACGATTTCAAGTTATTATTATTATTTATTCATTCGTTATCTTGGTCTATCACAATGATCACAGCCTATTCAACTGGCGGCCCACGGGCCGGATCCGGCCCTTTTGAAATTTTTTATGGCCCGCAAGACTGCCCGTAAATCAATGTGTGATTCGTGTGATATAATAA
>JBBPCY010069876.1:0-12115 GCA_037974405.1 Brachyalestes nurse
AACACTGCTGTAATCAACACTCTCCTCTCACAATGAGACCAGTTGGATGGCAAAACACTACTAGAAGTACGTCAAAGGTAATTGTTGCCATTTTGTTTAAGTTTTCTTTGAATTATTCAAGTTCTGTAAAAACAGCATAATGTCTCCTATTTTGATGTTTTGTCATGTCCTGTAGAATGATGCTTTAAAACAGCAGTGGTCTCTTATTTTTCCCATGGCTGTATGTGTGTGTAGTTCTTATATGAGTACACACTACAGCATGGACACAGGCAATCTACAAAGTACTCAGTTATTAAAATGGACCACAGCTGATCTCAACAGAGACTCAATTAAAGCTTTGGTGGTTCCTCTCTCTAGGTGGTCCTGCTTTCATGTGAGCTAACAGTTATGATATTACATTATTAGGGGGTCTTGACATGCCCTACACAAGGTCTTCTCCTTGGTTAATTATGTGATGTTGAGGAATCACAAGAAGCCATAACTGTTTAACTGGAAATCTACACTACCGCCTGGCTGACTGTGTATTATTGTGCTTAGATGGGAATGGTCTGTGGAAAAAGTTGACAGAGATGGTGATATGAAAAGGATTCATTTGTGACTGTAAGCCATGGATGTCTGCAAAGGGCTCTACAGGAATCCCCCAGGTTTATGCGGATCAGGACTCGCGGATTTAGTAACACGCGGATTTTTCTTGAGAACCGAACTCCTAGTTTTACACGGCATTCCCCACAATAACAATAACTGTAAATATCCTCCGCCCTTTTTTACTTATTTGTGGCAACTGATATATTGTTTCTGGATGTTTTCGCACAAGGAGACCTTCCAAGTTGCATATCTCGGCGGGGAAAGCACTCAGACACGTCAAACTCCACAGATAGGTAGATCTTGAGGAGATCTTTCCAGCGAGTCCTAATTTGTATTTTTCGTCCGAGTAGATCAGGTTTTATTATCCGAAAACTGTGTCCCAATACTTCTGTCACGCTTCCAAGCTGCATATCTCTGCAGGGAATTTAAATTAAAAGACGGGTTCACCTTAAAAAGAGGCGAATACGGGTTTAACTTTAAAATGTAATTAAAGCGTTCTGATAGAGAGAGAGAGAGGGAAAGAGAAAGGGAGAGAAAGTCCGTGCGTGCGTGCCTGCTGTGCTAATGCTAACTGCTAACTCGAACGGTTTTTAAGCATTTATATTTTCTTTAAGTGTAATGCATTAAACTGAGTTCTGGGAGCATATTTAAGGGCATGTTTAGGGTTTACACTATAAAAATAGGCATTTTTTGGCATTTTTTTACCGAAACACAACAACGCTTTTTTCCAACTTAACGCGGGTGCTCTTAGAACGTAACCCCCGCGAAAAGCGATTATACTACCATTGTAGACTAAAGGAAAGTAAAGTGACCCCCTACAGTCAGGCATGAACACACCACAGCACAATGTGAACAATTTTAAAATCTTCTCTGCATTTAACCCATTCACCAAGTGAAGCAGGGAGCAGTGTGTGGGGACGGAACCTTGCTCAAGGGTGATGCCACTAGCAGTGCTGGGATTCGAACCTACAACCTTATGATTGCAGGGGCAACTCCCTAACCACTAGGCCACCAGCTGCTGTTCCAATATTGTGATATTCTGTATAAAGAACAGATAATGATAAAAATGTAATGTAAAATGTCATTTTGATCATTTCGGTATGCAGTAGCATGATTTGGGTTTGATGTTATGAGATATTTCCAATGCTAGCTGCCCAAGACCTAAAAGACTATCAGCTAGTACCTACACAGCTTCTTTCCCCAGGCTCTACTTTATTGTTCCAACACGTACCACAGATGCTTGATTAGATTGTAAACTGGGGAATTTGGAGGGCACAGTAATGCCTTTAACTCTTTATCATGTTCTTAAAACCATTCCTGAACAATCTGTGCAGCCTGGCAGGGTGCAATATCCTGCTAAAAGAGGCCACTGCCACCAGCTTAGCCATTTTGGAGATGTTCCAACCCTTTTGTCTGATCATTAGGAGCTGGTCTTTGTCATAGTCGTTCAGATCTTTATGCTTGCCCAATTCACATAGATTACAATGAGATAATCAACATTACTGGCTTCACCTGTAAGACTTTACTGTACAATTTATGTGCATGTACACAGACCTACATATATGCTCCAAGTATATTTTGCATATGCAATTAATGTAATTCATTCATCTTGGCAAATAAAAGTATTTGGGTATTACTATATTACTTTATGACAATATTTCATTATTATTATATGAGGCACTACTGTAGCAACTGTAACTATTAATGTGCTGCCTTCTAAACCTGTAACCTTAACCTCTGTAATAAAAACTATTTAACCTCTTGTAGATTTTTATTAGTGTTTTGTGGGAATAAAGTGGTACTAGGGCCGCACGATGTGGACAAAATATTGGTATTGCGATTCTACTGCTAGATATTGCGATTGCGAAATCTTTCAATATATTAGAGGGCTCATTTCATAACATTCGCTAATTATTAAAGCCTTAAATATTAATCGTAAAGGTTGGAAAATGGTCACTTAGGAATGAAATATGAATTACATTGAACACAAACCTGAACAAATGTCAAGGAAAAAAGGAAATGTTATAATATAGGCCCTTTAGGAACACCTTTTGATAATCAATGTCTTTAACCATGACAGATTGGTCAAAAAAATTTGACTTTTGTTGGATTACATGAATCTCTCAAATCAAAACATTCAACTCTCTCCTGGAGCTGTGATTGGTCACCCTGTCAAAAACAGTGACTGGATGGAGGCTCATTTCCATACTGCAGCCTTCTGCAATATCAGTACTGTAGAGACCGACAGAGTGATAACAATTAGCAGACGATATAATGTGCATCCCTAATTGGTATCAATAAAATATTATATTTTTCTTGTTGTCCAATCACTATATGGCCCCCAGAGAACATTTCATAAATGAGTGTTCAGGCACTCACAGAGCTGGTTAATGGTAATGACATCCTAGTGAGGAGACATTGCACAGTAATCTTATTCCAATTCTATTTAACAGCAGTTCCTCTTACAGAGATACATTATGTGGATTACAGTCAGCGGCCACGCTCCCGGTCATCCAGGTCATCGGAGCACTGAACTTGGCATCACCTTCTCCCCCTCCATTCCCGCTCAGTTTGGTCTCTCCCACTCACCTGATTGTTGGCACGTATTCTGCCTCTCTCTCTCTATCCATCTACCAAGCCTGAGCCGGAGTCTGGCATTCGTTCTCCCATGCCAACTGGCTAGCGTGGCGTGTTTGTTTGTCTGTCCTCATAACAGAGTCAACCAAAGTAGTACGTCTGGTAGTGCCTCTTCAGCAGCAAAGACGCTAAATAGTTGAACCAAAGCAACTGAATCTGGTGATTCCTGGTGTTTCCTCTTCTACACCACGGTGAGCTTCGAAGAGGCCTCTGAACTGTCCTGATTTACCTCGCACTTTGCAGACTGTTTCGGTTCTGCTGCCCATCTGAAGCCATGCCATGTTTTGGTGTTTTCCTTCGTTTGCATTTATTGCCAGTACTGCCAAAATAAAGGCAGGAAGATGTTGTTTCTGTTCTGTTGCTTATCTGAAGCCATGCTGTGTTTTGGCCTTCCCTTTGTTTGCATTTACTGCCAGCACTGCCTAAATAAAAGATGCACGAGTGCCTCCTACGGGTGCATGGCCTACCTGAACACACCACACTATCATGACAATCACCCAAACAATAGCAAACCAGAACTAGTTTTCCAAAGATTTCAAAACACACAATGGCCACTAGTCATGGCCAGTTAATTGAGAATTATGTGTCAATTGCTTTTGACCAAGTTATCATGAGAGTCCTAAAAACAACACAAAGAAGTACCCAAACGATTTCAGCTGAATCCACACTCACATGAACACATTAATGCATACATGAAGAATCCCACAGAGTTACCGCCATTCAGCGTGGCCACCCATTAGCATAATAATGGTAAGGGTCAGTAATTACCGCATTCATTATGTGGGTCTCGGTTTTAGGCCACTTTGCTTTTGGCTGGAGCCCAGGAGGCTAAACAGAACTGCACTGCTTATTCAGCCACTACACAGACACTGAGCCAGCGCAGTTTAACCTTATGTAAACAGTGTAAACATGAGGGACGCAAACTCATTAGGGGTGAAAAAGATGACAAAGGTGCAAATCGCCTTGAAGACTTACAATCATTAGCTACAGGGACAGTCCCCTTAGAGCAACTGAGGGTTAAGTGTCTTGCTCAAGGACACAATGGTGGAAAGTGGGGGTCTGAACATGCAACTTCATCAGGTTCACAGTGTTTTACCCACTAGCCTACTACCAGACCATATATCCACAATTCCACTAGTTTAAAAGGTCTACAACACGGTCTGAAAATCGTCAATAGAAAGCAAATTATGCACTTTTTGCCTTTTAACCAACTGAACCTATTTTACCTATTTGGCGGTATGAACAAAAATTTTTATCACTGTATTTTTCAACGGTTTCACGTACACAACAGTATTTAAAAAAAAAATTATAACTGGGAGTTTGCCACATTTTACAGGATGAAATTAATTACTGCATCTGATTTAGCTCTAAGACATGTTTTTGGTGAACCTATACTTTTCACTATATTTTAAAGTGTCCAAAGTGTCCATTACAAATTCTGGGGAAGAAAAACAGGACGGTGTATGGTTTGCTCACTTATGCCAAATTGAAAATAAATACAGGCATGACGCACGATAAGGAGTTGGGTTTTTCTTTCTCTAAGATGGTTATGTGTCCACTCTGTCAGACTAAAAACTGTGTCCGCGCCGTGACGCGAATAGCGTCATGCTAAGACAAAAACGTAATTTTGGGGATTATTTAGCCCTTAGTTTGGACTATCTTTGTTAACTCAGGATCCTGCTGGTGTACAGAATCATACACAGATTGTCAGAATCATACAAGTTCGAACTAAACGGCAGGTATCTTAATATTACTGTATATGTAAATATTTTTGAAAAATTACATGCACAAAAAAGCTAAAAATAAGAAATTGCACAAAACGCACTCCCTAAATATTTTACGCCCTGTAAACCACACGCTGTTTATCTGACATAGCACGACTCTCACGCGTTCCCTTGTGTTCCCTTCCCTTTCGAACGTTCTTTAGGCTTTTTTAACCGGTAATGCGGTATAAGAAAAATTCATATCATAACAGTCATAAAAACCGGTTTTGGTATGAACTGCCCAGCACTACTACATTCCAATGACTCCAATTACCACCCGTTTTGTTGCATCTCTTCAGGCTCTATATAAGCTACTACTGCCAGCCTAAGGGGACCCACTGAAGACTTGAGTGCACTACTTAGCCCTATGCCTGCGGCAGCATAGACTGTGTGAGCTGTCGAGTGTGAACGCATCACTAGCTGGTGCTATATATAACCCAGTCTGGCATTTAGCCACCACTGCATGGAACGGCAGGCTGCGCACCACTACTGTCCAATCAAGAGTCTATCAGTTCCGTCAGAGCGTTAATATCCTGTCCAAAGGCAATACAAGACCTGTCTCAATGAATTTGTGTCACCATGCGTGGCCTCCATTAATTATACTGGCTCAGGCGGACTCAGGGTGGGTGTGACTACATGGAATTAGTCATGAAACACAGTCTCACAGCAGTGAAGGTGCATGGCTGGCTAAGGAGTGGGGCAGGAACAATTTGCTTTAAAGAGTCCAGTATTATTATTTTTTTTACACGCTATAAGTGCTCCACTGTTGTTCTTGATAAAACTTGTACATAAGTGTTTATTGAACACATTTTTCTGGGCTGAATTTACTGTAAGTGAAAAAATAACATCTCTTTTATACCAGCTGCCTAGGAAACATAACATAACAATTTTTGCCACAAAATACATACTCATAATCAACACAGGATCTAAATGTTATATTTCAGCAGCAGTGGGCACAGGAGAGCCATACAGGCTTGGGTGGTTACAAATTAGCAAATTAGCTTGACAGTGTCGTCAGCATAACAGTGGCAGGAGAAACACTGAAGATTTAATAACACCAAGAGAGTGAAGGTGGTTGAGCACTGAGCCTTGAGGAACGCTTCATGAGGCAGGCATGGATTCCTTTACATGATATTTGCAAACTGTGAACCTCAGGAAAGGACACAATCCATTGCCATGCAAAATCAGAGATTCTAGGTTTGGTGAGTGAAGCTCGAAGGATCAGATGGGTGACGGTGTCAAAAGCTGCAGAAAGATCTAGAAGAATTTGAACCGAAGACAGTTTAGCTGTTCTGGCTGCATGAAGCTCCTCAGTGACAGCTAAACGTTCAGTTTCTGTACAATGTGCTGCTTTGAATCCAGACTGGTTTGGATCATGAATCCTATTTTGTGACAGAAATAGGTTGAGCCGGTTATACACAGCACAGTTGAGAATTTTGGAGAGGTAGGAGAGAAGAGATACTGCACTTGTATCAGTTACGTCAAGAGTGGTCTTTTTTAGGACTGATGTTAGTACAGCTAATAGGAAGGCCTTTGGAACTTGGCCTGTTTCCACAGAGCCATGTATTATGGGAGCAATACAAAGGAGAAGATCTGAGGATGTGTACAGAAGCCTAGGTGATGGGACTGCACCAAGTGGTGATGTGGCAGGGTTACAGGACGTTAGGAGCTAAAGAACCTCGTCCATGGAAAGTGGAGGGTGGTCAGTAGATTGCGAGTAGGAGAGAGGGGTAATGACTGCTGGAAGGATCATCAGACCTAGTCAGTTTTTTTTTCATCCAAGAAGGTGGCAAAGTCCTTCAAGCAAAAGGAAGAAGGTACAGAAGAAACTTAGTCAAAGATTTTGCAAGGGTTGGATGCAGATTCTTCTAGCTTGACTTTGAAGGAGGAAGACTCTGCAGCAGATATCTCAGTTGTGAACTTAGAAGAAAATGATCTGAGAGATCCTTCCACATCCTTCCACTGCTCCCAATTCTGTTCAGTTGTTGCAGTGAAGGATGTGAGCTGTGCGTGGCACAAAAAGACCATGGAGAAAGTTGGTTAAATGAGGAGTGAAGAGAAGAGAGAAGGGAGCTGGTAGCCATTTCCACCGTTAAATGACAGGAGACTGTGGCAAGCATCTGGAAAGAGAATGTGTAAAACTTATTTTGTCAGGTACTATGTTACCCTGAACTACAGTGCAACTGAACACATGTTCCTCCTACATGCTTGGGCACCCAACCCAAGCCAGCCTAACCGAAACTGCTAAATTGGAAACACAACCTGAAAACGCCCAGATCCATGAATAGTGGGGGATTACCAAAGACAAGGTTTTACGGTTAAAGTGCATTGCGGGGTGGTGGTGGCCTAGTAGGTAGGATACTTGCCACTGGACCAATAGGCCATGGGTTCGAATCCTACCTTCAGCATATCTCCACTGGGTTCCTGAGTAAGACCCTTAACCCCAAGTTGCTCCAGGGAGACTGCCCCCTGTAGGTAGCGAATGGAAGTTGCTTTGGATGAAAGCGTCTGCTAAATGCTGTAAATGTAAATGCACTAGCTAAGTGACTGAAAATATCCTGCTGAAATAAACTAGTATTTTACGTGCCAATGTTTACAGCAGGATTTGTCCATGAACAATCAATTAACTCGTGAACAATCTCCCCTTGCTCTGCGCCTCCCTCAGCTGCTTGGTGTGCTCTTGCCAGACGGCCTCAGAGAAATTCAGAAAGAGATGGAGAGAATTGGTTTCTGGTATTACTTAGGAGACACAGTGGATATTTTACAAGCATGGACCTTCTCTTTATCATGTAACTGTTCTGACTTTGGTAGTAGCTTCAAATTCTTTGAAAGAAAGCAGCATCTATGCAGCTACTCTACAAGAACCAACAGTGCATTCTGCACTTTATTGATGGACGACAGGCAGCAAGGTCATCCTGGGTAACTATAAGTTTTCTAATTTGATGTTTGTTCTCTAATTTGTTTTCTCCTCAGGCTATGGCAGTTAGAAAGAAAGAGCCTACCTACAGTTACTGTCAGACAACTAATTAACTCAGCAGATGTTCCGTACTCAGAAAAACTGTAAAAGAGTACGGCATGAGGTTGAAGAGGAACCCCTCTCAAAAAATATTACGGCGCTACCCTCCACCCCAATATAACTAATCTACATAAATAATCTCTACCTGCCCATTAACAACATTTTTGGCTTCTTTACCCAGCTTCTCTCTATATATTTATGTGACAGATAAGAACATCATTCCTCCTCTGGTCAACTTGCAAAGTTCCGCCTCATAAATGCTTAACACTGAATAAGGGCAAACCAGGAGAAAGATCATCAGTGACTTTTTTTTTTTGCTTTGCTTTTTCCCGCATTTGTTTTTTTTTAATCATTTACGTCAAACATAATGTGCAACACGTAACAGACAATACAGAGGTTCCCACATACACATATAAATCTTCTAATTTCAAGTGAACTGAGTAGCTAGCGATCATACTGTTGAAATTTGAAAAAATAACAGATGATGTTACGCCCACATCTGCATAATCAGATTCAACACTCAAACACATATCAAGGGACAAACAGAGGTTTAGAAAAAGAACACATTTTAAGTTTAAACCACACCATTAGGTTGCTCGTGGGAACAGAACAAGCAAACGACTCAGTATTCACTTTGACTCAGTACACACTTTTAACCTTCAGCTGCTTGTGTGTTAGTGCCAGACTCCAAAACAGCCAACAGCAGTGAAAGCTTGCTGTAATGAAAATTCAGCACTAAATGTAACACACACACACACACACACACACACACACAATTAACAGTGATTATTTTTGGTAAATTATGGATCAGGTTATTTTTCCCCCACAAAGAAGACTTAAACGTAGAATGCTGTGTACCAGACTAGCGATTCACAAGCCCTGCATTATTAGGCCAAATATCCTCATTTAAAACATGTTAAGATAAAGTAAAAGAACAATGCAGGACACAGTTAAAACTGCAGCTCCTGCAATTTAAAAAACGGACTCTTGGAATTCAACTGAATACATAAAAACAATTAGTAGTTATAAAAGTTATAAAATATATATTTTAAAAAGATATAAAAATAGTTCAGCGCTAGTTTGTTCATATTATCGGTCAAGAGTAGAGCGTGCCGCGCATATGTGAAAAGAAAAATGGCTCTACATGGCCATCAAACATCCTTGGCCATTAAAGCCTGATTTATAGGTTCATAAATGTATTTTAGGGCGGGGCGATATGGCTTATAAATAATGATGTGATATTTTAGGCCATATAGCGATATCCAAAATACCTGATATCTTGATATTCTGAAATTTTCTCTAAAGCACTTCATAAATATCTGATTTAACTTTGATACATACAGTCATACATACACACACACAGCATGATGTCCATGTCTCTGCAAGACATGACCAAATGTTCTTGGTTATACTGATTTGTGGCTTCTATCAGAACAACGGTAAATTTGCATGCAAAAGAAAAGAGATTGACCTGCTCCTTTCAAACACAAGAACACGTCTCACCGCCCAGGAGAATGGTCTGGATAGCCAAAGCGAGCGTGAGGTATGAATGAGAGTTTATTTTTTCTTTGTAAGACAGAGAGGGCCACTGGAGAGAGTGAGAGAAGCAAAACAGCAAAACGAGTCTGGCAGCGGTCGCATTAAAAAAAAATGGCATGGCAGTCTGTACTCAGTATCTGTGAAATAGTCACTTACTACACCTCACATTAAAGAAGCTGCAACGCAAAGTACATTTCTTATATTGCCAAGCCTCATTTATATACTTATGTTGTCAGTTTAGGCTGCATTAGTGTCATTTTTGCATTTAACCGAAATTTGATTGATTTAAATTCAGGTTTTGTTTAGTGAGGAAAGCTGTTCACGGTAAGATCTCAGATTAGAAGGCCAAAGCTCATAAAACGCACGAACACACATGCATGCACGCAAGCAAGCACACACACGCACAAACACACACACACGCACACGCATACACAAGAATATAAGACACTAGGACAAGTCATACTTATAACTCATCTATAACCATGGACATAATCTATAATCTGTCAAACAAGAAGTCGCACACACACAAACATGTTCCATGATGTACATTCAGATCACACAGCGCAGCTCTGACTGTCAGCCAGGCTTACCACTGACAAACATCTCTACTTCAGTGTACCAGCCTGTAGAGCCAGATCACCTATGTCCATTTAACCACCTCACCCTCCATTACTGCCACCCACACACCAAAACTACATCACACCATTACTACGCTCACACACCTTCCACTGCACGCTCATATGGAAACTCAGGCAGGGAAAGCATGTATTATATAAACACAGTGGGACACCGCGAGTGCTGTGCTGTTTGTAACTGGATGCAGAAAGTGAGCTTAAGGCTGGAAAGCGGCTTTAAAATTAATCGGTGCTGCACGGGATTAGAGAGCAGCTCTCTCTCTCTCTCTCTCTCTCTCTCTCTCTCTCTCTCTCTATGTGCATATTGAGAGAGGATAGGCAGTCATATGTGTCCGTCAGCCACGCCTTTTTCTTTCTTCTTCTAGACTTCCCTCTCTTTCCCTCTCTCTTTCTCTGACCAACATGCTGTCTGGCTGTATGTCTCTTGCTCTGTAATGTGGACTCAGGGGCATGGAACAGAGGAATGTGCCCCAGAAAAGTTGAGCCTGACCCAAATGCGGCAAAAGTGAGGACTGTATGCAAAACGTACAGAGAACTGGGAGTGATATACAAAAAAAGTCTGTTACAGCACTCAAAGCGATGTGAACAAGATAAGACCTATAAAGTGAACCTGAAGAACAAGATGGACAAAGTGTGCAAGTTACTGTTAACGTTAAGGAGAAGTGTTTTAACCATTTTTGCAAAATAAATGAAAATGGAAGAGATCGACCTGCTCCCTCCAAACACAAAAACTCGTCTCACTGCCCAGGAGAGTGGTCTGGATAGGCAATGCGAGTGTGACGTATGAATGAAGGTTTATTTTTGCTTTATGTGTTTGTAAGACAGAGAGGGCCACTGGAGAGAGTGAGAGTAGAAAAACTTTTTAGAGCCAAACAAAGTCACACAAAAAAGTTAAGACCTATAAAGTAAACCTGAAGAACTAAATGGACAAAATGTGCAGGGAAAAGTGTTTTAACCATTTTTGCTAAAGAAATATCTGCATTTCTAAAAAGCCAGTATTTGATCATCCTAATGAGAAAACATCTTATACAGTGAAAAAACAAGAGGTGTACAATAAGTGGTTCATATCTACTCATATGGGTTGATTTAGTGATTTATCTTTGTGTCTTAGTTGTGTGTAATCGTAGACTCTACAAATTTATCTCCATTCACGTTTACGTTTACAAATGTATCTCCATTTTATTTACAATGTTCCATATTCAAACTCACTAAAGGCTCATCTGCTGGTCTCCTGACATTTTCTGGGATTCTGCGGTCACTTAAAAGATAATACAGGAAAACACTTGAATGATTTCCTGTTTAACTTTAACTTTCCCTTAAATTCATTACTAAATGAAACACACAAAAGTTACAATTAGTTTGAGTTCCAAACAATCTTTTAAACAGTCTTTTGAATTAAATGTTAGACTAAGCTGTCAATAACAAGGTGTGTAGGGTCACTGACACATGCTGCCTGAAAGATATCCTGTCCAATAAAAAAACATTTTAGTCACACACAAAGGTGCAGGAGGCCGCACGGGATAAAACTAATCAATGACATAAAGGAGGAAGTTATAAAGGAAGTTAAAGACATACAGAGCTGCTTAAGTGTCCTAGCTGTTAAGATCTGAGACATGCAATGGGCTTCTCTCTCTCTCTGTCACATACAAACACACATACACATACACAAACACACATACATACATGCATATATATATATATACACACACACACACACATTAGTGCTGTAACGATATACGATACAAAACCGAATTCGCGACACGAACCCGTGTCGCGGTGTGAGGAGGGTGAATCGCGATACACCCCTTCCCCTATAACTCCTTCCCGTATACAGTTCCCGCCCAGAAATATACGTTTTTCGCCGTAATAGCAGGATTTTCACGTCAGTTTCTTTTCTTTAACCAATAGCTGAGGGTCTTAGGGTTTCAAAGAGCCCTCCC
>JBBPCY010069917.1:0-12114 GCA_037974405.1 Brachyalestes nurse
CTGCCGAGGCATCCTTACTTGCAGCACCGTGTTCACCTGCGATTCTTTGTAATGAATCAGAAGAGTCGACTCTCTTCAAGTGAGAGCCAATCCTCACTTTTTATCAACACACAAAGCATTAATATTTGCCAAGTTAGGCTAAAATATGAGGCTACAGATGATGATAAGAAACTAAGAGCCGTTTGGGAGCCAATAGAACGGGCTCTTCTTTGGGAGCCGTGCCACAAGAGCCGGCTCTCTGAAAAGATCCGAACTTCCCGCCACTTTCCGGCGAACGTACAGCGTGAACTGCGTTCAGTCTCGCGATAGTGAACGTCACTCACGGTTACATTCATAATCTGTAAACCGACTCGTTCAGTTCAGCGTTCACGAAAAATAGGAAATCGCTTCCACAGTCTAGGTGTCACTTTGCTCCAGTACTGTGCCATGCTCAAAAGAAAATATCGTTCTCCCCATTTTTCTCTTTTATTCTTTATTTCTACGGGTAAGTGAGAGGCCAAATGTTAGAATCCCACAGCATGAAATGAGTGGCGTAACTGAGTTTTGCCCATTTCATCTGGGCCAAGTTCAATACCCTGTGATTCAACAGAAATCAGTGGCCAGTATGACAAGACAGCACAACTGGCTTTGATCTCTTTGGGCAGGTGTGGTGGCCCTCCATCTCTCCCATCACTCCAACACAGGTATCTGTTAGCCAACACAGGTATCTGTTAGGTAATGTAACAGAACTGGGGTTAGCTTTCTTAAAAGTGTAGCGAGCCATCCAGGGACCATGGCAGGCCATTAAAATGTTTTGCCAGGCATGCGGGAAGGCATGCTAGCCTTTATGCTCCCAGTGTTGGTGGTATGGTGCAATTAGGGGAGTCCTAGCTAGTGGGTAGAGCTGGACATAACTAAATTGGGCAGAATATCAGGAAAAAACAAAAATACTGGAACAGCTATGTAATGAATTCACAATGCACTCAAAACTTCTTCTGTGAAATGTGACCTGAAAGTAGCATATATGTCTACATCTCGGGTGAAATCCCAAGAAAAGCTTGAACTGTTGTCGTGTAACACTTTTATTACAACAGGGTTTGTAATAAAATTCTAACAAAAATGTTTGAGAATAGGAACTTTGTCATAAATGTTACAGAAGTCTTGTAGTAAATTTACATTACCCCTCTTGTAAATATTATCCCCTCCAAGTTGTTCATTTCTGTGCTTATTTATGTTCAGCTGGACTTAAATGAACACTGGGGAGTTTGAGAAAGCTCCAGTGTTGATAGCTTGCAGAGATATATTTAATTCTGAGCAGTTCTTCGGGTGGATATATAGACTTCAAAGATTGGATTGTTTTATGTGTACCATAGGGACACTTCTTCAGTAAATGAAAAAAAAACCAGTTCAAACAGAACGAAACATGCAGACAAAACATCTCAAATAATGATGTTTACAAATGCAAACACTGCTACAGGCACAGGTTCATTAGCTTGATGATGAACATTAAACTACAGTTCAATACAGAGTCACCCATAAATCACAAAACAGCAAATAGCTTTGGGCCAACGGTCTTCTGTTTCTTGTCAAACTTAGGCCTTATTCCTTTTCTTTGCTTATAAGAGATACCAGTAATGGCATATGGCATGTTATGAGTCATGGATTTGTTAAAGCATCTTGCTATATTTATATAATTTGTAGCCTGGCACATTTACATCCAATAAAAAGCAAGTATAGACCTGGGCTGAAGACATCACTCCTGAAGGGATTATGAGTTTCTAGAACAGTTAGAACAGTCTAGAACAGAAATGTGATTCTGCATGTGTGCTCCAAAGCTCCCTGTGTTCATAAATACTGCCCCCTTCTTAAGCAGCAGTCTAGAGGAGAGCCACAGATTTGTATGTTCTCTGCATTTGGAGAGCTTAAGAGCAGTCTTTCATATCAAGACCAGCTGTGTCTTTGACTGTAGCTAACAGTAAAAGTACATTCACATTAGGTGACTGAAAGACTTACAGGTATTCCTATCATAGTACTTGTTAAAAATAGTCACAGTACTTTTACCTAAAAGTTTATTATTTATTTGACTTCTTGCATAATAACATATTTCATTAGTAACTATAAATATCTCAATATCCAGTATGAGGAACTAGATGGTTGCTTGCTAACTAGACAGAGTGCCACCAAGAGAAAACACTCAGCTAGTTCCAATGCCCTCCCTACCATTGCATTCAGAGATGTCTCTAAACTCTATATCATGGACTAGAAAAGGTTCACACGGACTTTAAAGATGCCGTTTTAGCTAGCTATTAGCAAGCTGCTGTAAGATAATGCTTAGGTAATGAATTAACCTACATTTTTAGAAGAAAAGTTATTTGAGCAATGCTGTAATACATTTTTTTCTGTTTTATTTGGAGAAATTTCTTAATGCCAGAGATTCTTTAAACTTTAAGAATGTTCTTTAGTAAAATATTTCAATAAAGAGCAATTCATAGAAAGCTGGGGGGTGGGGGTGGGGGGGGGACCGAAAATGTTACCAATTCCAGTGGCTGCAGGTTCAGAGTAATCTGAGTAATTGCAGAGTGAGCTACTGCTTGTCTGGAGTGAAAACCTGCAGAAGTCTGGACACATCTGTTCTATGACACTACACAACGAACCCTTTCCGTCACTTTGTTTTATGTATGTACTGAAATGCTGGTCACTGGACATTCTTCCTGTCCAGCAAATCCAACATGTAACCCAAAGTAGTTATCTAAGGATTGTTTCTTTAAACTATTACCCTGTTTACCTCTATCCATATTAGCAATGCTATTACTTCTATGCAGCTGCATAAGCACAATAACTGTGAACCCGATGATCACAAAGTTGCATGTTCAAACCCTCACTTTCTACCATTGTGTCCATGAACAAGACACTAAAGCAATAGTTGCTTCAGGGGGACTTTCCCTGTTACTAATGATTGTTAGTCGCTCTGGATGAGGGTGTCTGCCAAATGCCATAAATGTAAATGTAAATTATAAGATCAGCAGTAGATGTTTTATTCTCTCTACACTTGCACCCAGGTTATTGTGGAAAGAGAAATAGAAGAAGAGGGGGTGTATGTGTAACTGCTGACGTCTCTTAGGCCCCTGATTTCTTTTTGTTACGTTTACTCTACTGTAGTGATGTCAGCCTCTTCACAGCCCAACTTTTTCTTATTCTCTTCTGCGTAAATGTCGCTCATCAGTGCTGTAGTTTTAGATCAATACACCCCATTCGGTGACAATTCCAACTTTCAGATAACTGACATGACTCGAGTCATATGAGGACCAGCCATTGATTTTGTGAATGCCAGTCCTTTTTTGTTGACTGCCTCACATCTTTCACCAGCTGTCTTATCTCTCCTCATTCATCCGTTTTAAAAAAATTGCTTTGGAAGGTCTGGAAAGGTCTTCCAGTGCTGAGCCTGTCCAGATGTTTTATTTGGATTCCTCTTATCTTTTTATTCAATACGGGTGGCAAAGTTCATCATCGAGCCCGAACAGTCAAGCACTTTAGAAGTTGTTGAATCTTCTGTTAAATGTCTGTATAAGTTATTCTGGGCAAAATCCTAAATCCTTTCTGTAATTCCAGACACTACCCTGCTTATCCAGAACACTGTGATATGAGAAAGTAGGCGCAACAATTGCTTTAACTTCACTGTGAATTTTACAGCAAGTAATTATTTAATGGATAAATTATTCACGCTTATGCATTACACTAAGAGTTTATGTTTGAAGGAGCTTTGAACATTCTCAGAGGACGTAGAGCTCCTCAACGTCCTCAACAGTAGTGATATTTTGGCTGCATATAAAACAAAGTATTTCTAAGATTAATTATGTTTTTGCGTTGCTTCTTGAGTCTTGGGACCATAAATGTCTCCTTACTGAAAGGAGTTTACTGAAAAGGAGAATACAGTGTGTTTCAAGAATAGCAAAGTGTTTCATTAATGAATGAGTGAATATTTTTGCACATATGCCATTGTCACTGCCACTGTCTTCTAGGTATCACAAAGTAAAGGGCAAAACCATTAGTGCACACACAGATGGTCCTCTTATAATAGAACTTGTGTGATCTCCTGCTCGGTAATGCAATAGAAAGTTAACCACAAATTGAATATTTCCTGAAGTTTCAAAGTCTTAGCATTGGCCTTGGTTTTCTAATGGAATACAAATTTGGTGTGTTTGTCTATACCTGCCATGACAAATGAGCTAGTTTGCTAATTAACTCATATCATCTCCTTAATCAAAGGCTAATGGCTCTTAACATTCAAGGAGAACCTTTGAAACCCCATCTGCCCTTCCACACCGCGCCACCATCCACATAAATCATTGCTGTCCATATTAAGATGACCCAGCAGCATTCTCTGCTTTAGCCCATTAGTGATTAGTGTATCTTCAAACATAATCAAACAAGGCATGACAGGAATAACTACAACAGCTATATCAAACACATTCGCTAATTCAAGGAAGATTTGAGTCATGAAACTGCTTATTAATAGTAATGAGTTTGATTTACCTTCTACAAACCCAACTTAGTTTACACTGAGGAGAGAAACCAAGTGCTTTGCTGTGAAACAATGAATAATGGGACATTCATTCCTAAACAATTTGAACCCTTAAAATTGAATCCATTGATTTTTCACACTTAACATCAATGAATTATGCAGATTTATCTGTGAATTAAGTCCAAGTCCTCCAGAATGTATTGATGTGCAACGCTCCATTGCAAAAACATTACCTGGTGTATAATAGTGTTGAAAAGAACCAGATGTCTTTAGCATTTTTTTGCCTCTTAATGCTCCTTCCAAGGACGTTTTTTTTACGTGAAATGGTTCCAAAATATTGCCTGATATCAGACATACTGTTTTATATTGGCTTCACTTGACTACAATGCTCAATTTATTAAACAGGTCTGGAAAAAAAAGAGACTGCTGCAAGTTTCTCGGGTTTTATCTTTTACAGGTGAAAGTATTGAACTGAACAGCTTTGGTTTAGTTTTTAAGAACTGCTGACAATATTTCTTCTAATTTCCAAATGAAAATGTTCTTTAAAGGAAACAACAGAACATCAAAGTAAGAGAAATGATACAATGTTTGCAGAACTTGAATAATTCAAAGAAAAATAATCTCGTTCACTTTAAAAAAAATAGTCTTTGACGTAGTTCTAGTTGTGTTTTTCCATCCAACTAGTCACACTGCCAGAGGAGAGTGTTGATTACAGCTGTGTTTTTTTAACCAGTACGTCATAAAGCAGAATGAGGTGCTTGTGTAGGAATTTAACAGACACTGGCATGGAATGATTGTCATACTGCAGATTATAAAATAAATAATGTTTCCAGCGCTGTACACTTTGTAGTGGCATGTGTCTGTCAATAATGATCACGTAATATCTGTGTAAGAATGGAACATACATAGATCTTGAAGCTATATGCTGCATGTGCTTTTAACGATGGATATACTGAGTTCTATATATGGAACATTGTATTCTCTGTATTGTTTTACATGTCATGGCTAACAAATATTGAAGGCTAATGAGTTTGCACAAAGAAACAGGATGTCAAAAAAGAATGCTTTGCACTAATCAGCTTGGAAGAAAAGCTGCGACAGCTCACCTACATACTTAATGAGGCCATTGCTACATCTGTTGTAAAAATGCCTACTTACATCTACAGCAATGCCACAGTAGTCTCTCGAGTGAGATTTTCTAGGTCTTACTAAATTGATTGAAAATGACAATTAACACTCTAAATAAATTCATTTTTAAATTACATTTAACATTTTATTTCAGTTGCATGCAAATGTAAAATTCAAATTCAGTTCAACACTGCATTTTATGGTCATTGTGAAAATGAATAAAGATTGAGGGTTGCACTATTATAAAACATGACCAGTAACATATTCAGTTATTTTACTGTTTTAGACCAGAATGGCCCTTCAAAACAATCCATTTTTAGCTTTTTGTAATTATTTGTTGAAATTTGCAATTGAGAGATCTGTTTTTTTTTTCTCATTATTCCCCTAAAAGTGGGATGTTTTGTGTAATAACTCATTAACCTTAATTTTTCACTTCCCCAATCCTGCAGGGTAAAGACAAGTTCCTGACCATCTTGCACCGATACATGGACATCCATGGAACGGTTTACTATGAAACCCAGCGGCCTCCAGAAGTCCCTGCCTTTGTCAGGAATCATGGCCTTTTGCCCCAACATGAGCTCCAGCAGCTCCTTAGAAAGGCCAAGGTACTTTTACCATATTGTGCTTCAGACACTTGTCTCACTATGCAGCTCTACAGTTTGATGTACTGTAGGGGTAACTGGGAAGAGTTATATTAGCACTCTGTAGTTGACACTATACCATTTTCTGCCTTCCTGTGTTTCCTATTACTGTGCAATTTGTTCTCAGCTTTTCGTAGGATTTGGTTTTCCTTATGAAGGTCCAGCTCCTTTGGAGGCCATAGCCAATGGCTGCATTTTCCTGCAGCCCAAATTCCATCCACCACGAAGCTCTCTCAATAATGAGTTTTTCAGAGGCAAGCCTATGTCCAGGGAGGTGAGTTCAAGGCCATAAATCATGAAGCTTTTTAATCATTTTTTGAAACCTAGAAAATTACCCAGGAATCATTTTATACATGTCCCTACTACTAAACTCTTCTTTAAAATACTGATTCTGCAATTGAACAGTATTGTATTTAACATTCTGCACACATCTATTAATTTAGCTGTCTAAGCCCTTTTCCTCTTGTTTTATCAGGTGTCATCTCAGCACCCCTATGCCGAAGAATACATTGGCAGACCCCACGTCATCACAGTAGACTACAACAATTCAGAGGAGGTTGAGGCAGTCATTCGTGAAGTACTGAAAGCCAAGGTGATCTTTCATCAGTAATCATCTTATTAAGACACTGTTGGCCAGATTCATTGCTCCGCCCAGGTGCAGATTTTAAAAGAGAGGTGCAGGTTTTAAACGTCAGACAAACCAGACAATTAAAGTTTAGTTATGAGGACATAGAGGTATTAATGAATGAAGTTCATTCCAAGCAAAACATTGTACAGGGGTTAATTCTACTCTAGTATTGTTTGTGGAAAAACTGCTTCCACATCACAGCATCTTCTGACAAATGAACATCTGATCCCAAGACATTAAACAGTTATATTCTTATGCTAAACATTCTTTCGGCTTATATTTGAGGATTGAGCCACTTTCTTTAACTGCTGCTGTTAAAGGAAGTCTCTCAACAACATGACTTTAGAGACCCAATGCAAATTTAAACCTGGTTCTAAGAAGGGGAGGAAAATTTGTGCTAAATCCATTCACCATGAGCTGCTCGAACTTTATTAAATCAGGAGAATATGTAATCAACGACTCATGTAGTATCTCCACCTAGTTTTTGCATAATCCTCTCAGGTCTCACGCAAATCTCCTTCAAATGCATATGCATGAGAGAGAGGCACATTTTGTGTTTCACTCCATGCACTGGTTTTGTACACAGGCAGAATGCATCCAGTTTGGGCCTAAAGTCCCACCAAAGGGTTAATGCATTAGGCCCTGTGTATCTTACAGTAAATGGCAATTTTATTGTAGGTGCTGGCTCTGCTGTCGGCAAGTCCGAATAACAAAATGCTTTTGGACTGTTATCTCCACCACTCGCCACGGTGCTATCGGTGAGGGTGAATGGAGGATTGCCCTGCTTGAACTGTGGGTGCTCCCGGGTTCACATGGCTTGCAGCCAAAGCCCATGCTAGTCCACCACACTCCACATATTGTCCTGCTGGAAAAAGGCCAGTGGCATTAATCACTCCAAGAGTCTTCAATCTGTCTCCTCCCTAACCAGCAGGCACGATCAATCAATCGCTCCCTGTGAAGCGTGACTGCTAGCGCACCTTCCTGGAACGTGCAGATAGGCTGCTGCTACAACTCCAGCCTAACGCAGCAGCTCACTGCAGTTGAGTGACAAATGAAGCACATTTCAGAAAAGGGAAGCCGTTTCTTGGGTGCTAAACATATTAGGAAGACAAACAATTGTACCTGCCAAAGTTCAAGTTCAAGTTTATTTTTATAGCACATTATCATACACAGAAGGTCACTGAATGTGCTTTACAGACATTAAAATTAAAACAAGGATAAAGAAAATTTCGAATAAAATATAACAGAAGTAAAAATACATAAAGGAGCACTAAAAGTGCAATAAGAGTGCAAATGTTTAAGAATACATAAAGTGGATCAGTTATTCAGTGGTTTCCATTCAATGGAACAACAACTGTGGGCATCTCATGCTGCAGTAGTAACGCAATAGAAATAATTAAGTCATCCTTCTACATTTCACTGCTTATAACTTATTAGCATTCCTAATACAATTTACAGCTTGTTAAATTGCATAATGCATGTATTGTGCAAATCAGAATTGAATTTCTAGTCAAAGCTGGCTTAAATGACAAATTATGTGTAACTTTAATGTAGTGTATGGCTTGTTTGCCTGCATTACGCCTGTATGCTGCTGATCAGTGCAATGCATAGATGCGTGTTTAATTCAAAGCATTAAAGGGGCGACTGAAGCATTAACAATTTATTCGTCATAGAGTTTATCACTTTTGTTTACTTCAGTAGCCGCTCAGTAATTACTCATTTGTCCTAACATAATTCCTCAGGACACTCCATAATTCTTTTATCATGACTTCATAATTAAGTCCATACCAGGCATATGAATGCGGATAGCATTTCAGCATTATTTAGAGCTTTTTCTACTCTGGAAGCCCTTTTAAAGTGCATGAAATATGCATTTTATTGCCAGAAAACAGTTTTGATTTGTAAGCCAGAGGAAAATAGCTAGACTGCATACTTTGCATCTATTGTGCAATAAGAGTGGCTGTAATCATTCATAAGAATACTCCATGGAGTTTTGCAAAAGTGTTCAATATGTTCAAAATAAGGCCCTGAGTGAAAAGCAGGAAAATGAAATGAGGAAAAAAGAATCATTAGAGTGAATGTAATTTTAACACGTCACTAGCTTTGTGACGAGGACAAAAGCAAGCGCAATCTCTCCCTGGAATCAGTCGGGGAATCTGCATGAAACTAGTTGTGGCCTCGTGGGCTGATTAATAGCACTACATTTGCATATTGATGGAACAAACGAATAACTGAACACCAGAAGGAAGGATTTGTCAGACGAAGACCCAGAGTGCTATGGCTAGAGTGGCTGGGCTGCTCGGAGTGTTATGGCAAATGGCTAAAGAAATCAACCCCTGAATATCAATATTCATCAATATGTGCAATATCGATTTAGATGTAGATTTGCAGGAGATTACATTAGGACAACGTTCTCCTTTTTTCATTTGATATAGGATTACATTCGCTGCTGGTTATCTAATCTATTGCTGGCAAAACTGATTTCTCTCCAATTTCACTCTAATTTCAGTCTAAATGGATGTAGTTTGAAGGTAATTTAACATATAGGAGGCTGTCTGCTATCATCTAAATCCAAACAGTCTGCACGGTGAACACACAATTGCATGTTTTGAATACTAATGGCCCACAGTTAAATCACAATGTTGCTGTCAGAACAATACCTTGTATCTCCATCACCAGCAGTCAAAGACTAAGTCATGATGAACGGATTAATAGAAATAGTTTGAAATGAATTAGAATGAAAAGTAGTTACACAGATTTTCAAAGCTGGGAATGTTATTTTTTCCCATAACATTGTTTAGTTTAATAATGACATGCAATAATGGATTTTGGCTTACTGCTATTTTATCTTTGGTGTGTGTGGTTGTATATGTACAGGTAGAGCCCTTCTTACCGTATGAGTACACCTGTGAAGGAATGCTAGAAAGAGTAAATGCTTACATCCATCATCAGGTAAGCTTTCCTTGCAGTGCTCACACTCTCTCACACACACACACACACACACTCACACACAGTACCATTCTAAGGCTACCAATGCCTACCACTCATTTGACTGATCCGTTATGAAAAATGGATACAGCTGTTGTCAAGGTCTAATTCCCAAACACAATCATGTATTCATATTTATTGACACCATATTGTCTCAATATTTGACATCTCCACCAAACAGTTTTGTTTGAGAATTCACTTTATTTCTGCTTTCTGAGAGATGTACAGATAGTATGCCTTGTCTGTTCCTTTTGTAAATATTTTAAAAGCTGGTTCAATGTGACGGGTGTCTGGTTACTCCCCCTACAAACAATGGACTTCCACAACAGCTGACATGGCTCAGTCCCTGAATTTTTGAATAAAAGCATTATTGAGGATAAACTATGAAATGCAAACAGTACTTGGTGATGCACTCAGATGTTTTAAATCCTACTACCCACAAACACAAGTCTGCACATTATCTATTTAGATGTTTTTAACATACCAGAGTTGACTGGACTTTCCTCATTTTTTTTGTTTCTTCATCCAAAGGACTTCTGTCACCTGAACAGACCATTTCCCACAGTCAACGACTCCAAGCTGTGGCCAGGGAATCCGCCTAGTCCTTTTGTCCTCCTGCCCAACACCACGGTTGTGATGTGGGCTTCAAACGTTACAGCTCCAGCCTCCTGGCCCCCACTTAGTGCCCTCAGGCTGCTCCTGGCTCGTGAGGCCTTCTCATGTGTGAAGGCATGCCAGGACTCAGGCCTAGTTTGTGAGCCTGCCTTCTTCACTTTCATCAACAACATGGAGGCCTTTAATGGGTAAGAACTTAAGAACTCCAAATTAAATATAAAGCATCCATATAAAGTTTCTGTAAATTTGCATGTGAGGGTCATTTTGGCTGTTTGCTAATACCTAGATGCTACTTATTCAAATTTTAACTAGTCTGGAGGTGGGAGGAGATTTCTTACCATTATAGGTTATAGAAGAACCAAATAAACAGATCTGGTTGCTTGAAAATCAAGGACGCAACATGTTATTGATGTCAAGCACTACTCATACATAGCATTCGTCTTATCCATGCTACAGCCTAGCAAGTATCTTATCATTAGTCTGATAAAGCTAATGCTCCACATGTTATTAAACAGTAGCTGCACTGCAAATGCAGCAGAATCCTTACGTCCTTACATATCTTACGTTCACTTATTGACACAGAGTGTGTTTAGCGAAGTTTCAAGTCTTTTAACTTCATAGTCATGCAGTTTAGGGCCTCAAACATACATTCACCTGTGAACTCCCACTGGTGTGAGTGAAATGTCAGTTGCTAAGCATGAGTGAGTCAGAGAATGACTGTAAGAATGTAAAGGAAAATAAATTCATTTAAATGAATAAAGAAGGAAAACCTATCATATATACAGTAATCCCTCAGTTTTATGTGGATCAGGACTCGCGGATTCAGTCACACGCGGACTTTTTTTGAGAACCGAATTCATGGTTTTACACGGAAATCCCCACAATAACACTTAAACTGCAAATATCCTCCGGCCTTTTTTGCTTTTTTGTGGCAAGAAATATATTTTTTCTGGATGTTTTCACACAAGGGGAGCCGTTCACCTCGCCGCGGTGTCCCAATACTTTTGTTCTGCAACCTTCCGAGTTGTATATATCTCAGCGGGGAAAGCACTCAGACACTTCAAACTCCATGGTTCGGTAGATCTCCAGGAGACCTTTCCAACGAGCCCTTATTTATATTTTTAGCTCGAGTAGATCAGGTTTTATTCTCCGAAAACCGGGTGTCCCAATATTTTTGTCATGCAACCTTCCGAGTTCCATATCTCGGCAGGGAATTTAAATTAAAAAACGTGTTTACCTTGAAAAGAGTTGAATACGCGTTTACCTTTACATTTTCATTAAGGGTAATGCATTAAGCTGACTTTAAAATGAAATTATAGAGTTCTGGGAGCAGTGTTATGCCAGTTCACACTGAAAAAGAACTAGTTTAAAATACAGTTCATTCAAATTAAAATGAACTAGTTCACATTCATAGTTTATTTTTTTAAATTTTGAACGAAGTTCACAGCTCAAAAATGAACTTGTTCACCTTGTTTTTTTGTTTTTTTTACATTTTCAATACAACGTCCTTCTATCTGACCTTCCTTCAATCTTTTTCTTCTATCTGTCATACGACTGAACAATCACAGACATAAGTTACATTAAAAACCAATTTTGAGGTTGAGAATAGATCT
>JBBPCY010069928.1:0-33465 GCA_037974405.1 Brachyalestes nurse
TGTGTGTGTGTGTGTGTGTGTGTTTCTCTCTCTCTCCGGCTGTCTCTGGAAATCTCACTCACATGAGCGAGACACATGACCTCTCTCAGGCGGAGTGTGTGTGAGGCTCAGCTGCCCGCAAGCTATAGAGAGTCTCAAAGAATTCTCACGTGAGTATTCCAGACTTTAAGGAGATACAGGCTGTGTTCCAATACAAGCTGCTCAGTGTTCTATATTCAATAGAAGTAGCTAAACTTTCTGGTTGAAACACTGTTTAGTGCACAACTAGCTAAGAGTTCTAATAACAGACTCAGCAGCTGAGTGTTCTAGTTACTCCAGTATGAATACTGGAACACAGACATGTTCTCCAGA
This sequence comes from Brachyalestes nurse, assembly GCA_037974405.1. Taxonomy (NCBI): domain Eukaryota; kingdom Metazoa; phylum Chordata; class Actinopteri; order Characiformes; family Alestidae; genus Brachyalestes; species Brachyalestes nurse. The sequence goes on from JBBPCY010069928.1 coordinate 352, forward strand.
GTGTTTGAGTATATTCCCAGTATTGGGAAGCAGCCTGTGAGCCTGTCATAATACCATAGATGTCAGGAAAACATGCAGCAGTCATTAACCAGAGTTGCTTCTGTCCTTCAACTGTCGAGTTATGCATCATTCCAGTTCGAGTGGTCAGTCAGAACCACAGGGTCACAGCGTTAGACACTGAAGAGTCAATAAAATAAACTATCGCCTTTAACATGCAAAATAAAGACAAAAAAATTGAAAAACCTTAGTAACTGTCTGTGTGGTCAGCTGAATGAACATAGGTCATCCAACCCCTTCCAGCACATCAGACTAAATAAAGCTTCATTAAAACACGATCATAAGCAATGTGCTTAAGTTTAAAATGCCACAATCAGATGGTTAGTACTGTCCATGCTATGGTAACTGTATGTCCTGCAAGTGTCTGAGCACAGTGTTTACCTGCGATGTCCCACAGCTGCAGTCGGATGGTCTCCTGCTCAAGGTTCAGCACTTTCAGTGCGAAGTCCACACCAATTGTGGCCCTGTAGTTGGGTGAGAAGTTGTGGTGGACGTAGCGTTTGATGATGCTGCTCTTTCCCACTCCAAGGTCGCCGATGACCAGGATTTTATACAGGTGTTCTTTCTGTAGCGGTTGCTGGTGTTGGTGATGATGGTGCATGTTGGATGCTGCTGGACGCTGGTGTGGTGCTTCAGGCCTCAGTGTGTGCAGGAGGGAGTTCAGAAACTCTGGAACGCCCCCGTACTGGTCCGGGATGGGAGGAGGGAGGACGAAGAGAAGGGAGGAGAGAGGAAGAAAAGGAGGGAGGAGAACAGAGCTTAAAACTTGTGACTAGAAAAAGAGGCATGAGACTGGGGGTCAAAAGGTCACATTTTTTGACCAAATTTAAGTCCAAGGGGTCAATGAGAAATCAGAATAGTAATAATAATAATAGATCTGCTGGACAATGAGTTCTATTCTACAGCTCTTTTTGCTTCACATCCCTCAGGAGTTAGAAGCTTGCAGTGGAGGAGTAATAGAGAGAGAAGTGGAGTGGAGAGGCTGAGTGATGGAGAAGTGGAGGGTTTAGTGGAGGATTGGAGGAGGAGTGGATGAGAAGTGGAGTGAAGTGGAGGTGAAGTGAATAAGAAGTGGAAGAGAACTGAAGATGTGGAGGAGACACGGAGGAGAAGTGGAAAAGAGGAGGAGAAGTGGAGGAGAAGCAGAGGAGTGGAGAAGTGCAAGACAAGTGGACAACCTGAACTCCAGAGGACTTTATTATCCTGGGGTTTACAAACAAAGCTCAAATATTCATTTAAAAAGATCAGAGTGAAGTAAAAGAAAACAAAGTTTCCCCTAACAAAAAACTTCAAATATGACACATTAAAACAATCCGAGTCACTTTACCATTTTTATTCAATAAAAGTTTTTTTCATTGTGTACTGGAGAAGTGACTGCTGTGTGGTGCACATCCATTTTATGTTAAAATAAATAATACTTTTTATAATTGATGGCACAGGATGCTAATCTGCTGGTTGTGGGGGATTGTGACTGGGGTTGCAAAATCCAGTGAATTAACAAAAATAAACAAAATGTTAGGTTAGCACATAAGAAACTTAAATTTAGCAGCATAATGGCCTCACACCTCCATGCTTGGGGTTTTGAAACGGGTCCTGGCCTTGTGTGTGGAGTTTGCATGTTCTCGTGGTGGCACAGGTTTCCTCCAGGGTCTCTGGTTTCTCCTACAGTCCAAAGACATGTGTGCCACGTGAACTGGGGATTCTAAATCGACTGTGTGAGCAACCCTAGTAAGGATTAAGTGGTTACAGAAAATGAATGATCAAACAACCAGATTTGATGCAAATTAAGGTGAATGTCTTCACTGCACTGTGCACGACATCACACGCACAGATAAGTCCAAGAATCCTGCAAACAGGACTGTTGAAGCCACACTACTGCATTTGAGCTAAATAAGGGTGACCAGACATCCTCTTTTCCCTGGACATGTCCTCTTTGAGTCCTGCGTTCGGCTGGGATATTAGAATCGAATTTGAGCTGCCTAAACATTCGTCATGTCACGGGCATGTCTCAAACAAAAAGTCCAGAACGACCGTCGGATGCATGGCTGTCGGCCCGAGATGCGCATAAAACACATCAATGATGCAGTGACATAAATGCACTGCCTGATGCATGAATACATTTCACCTTAGCCAATGTGGAAGGAAAGGCTGAGCAACTCGTATGCAATGCCACAAAGATTCAGCAGCATATAGCCAAGTGCACAAAGTTTCCTCAATTCTCAAAACAACCAACCATAGACAAGAGTTACCCTGCTTCCACTCTAAAGGTCTGCTTATGACAAAGAAAATGTTTGCTGCATAAATTATCACAAATTTCCAGCTACCCCAAAATCCAAAATTCTCTATAGTTCCACAATGGCCCAGGATAACTTCCTCAGGAAAGTTTCTGGAAATTTTGCAGCCTTTTACGACTCTAGTCATGACACAAAACAGTCAAAAGGCTTTAAAAGCAACTTTTATTTGCGAAAAACATGAAAAACGATTTTTTAAAAATCCACACATCAAAGCAGATCAAACATAGATCACATTAAGGCAGAAAAAACCCCCAGGATACTGTGGAACCTAAACTGAGACCAAAATTACCCTGAGAAAACACTTCCCTTTCTTTAGCATACTCCCTTCCATTAGCACACGCAGCTGGCAGACATGCTACGGGAAAATAACCCTCCCCCCGCAAACTTAAGTTAAAAATCCCTTAAAATCCTGCCTGACTTTTACAGCAGACACCTGATCCGCCCAGCATAGTCATGACTAATTTCTCATCAATTATTACTAACTGCTTCCAATTAAACAGCACTGATTGAAAAAACATCAATAAATCAGAGGAGGAGTGTCATGGATGAGGGTGAGTGATCTAAGCTCTTAAAGCTGAGCGATTGGTTTAGCAGCGACAGCGATGCTCTCAATGGCGCACTCGTCCGTCCCACGGCGGATCCGGAAGTAGCCACTCTCGCCCCAGCCGGATCCCCAGCTGTTCTTAACGATCCAGTACTTCTCTCCAGTTTTGTGGCAGCGGCCATAGCCAACTAGCAGCACGGCATGGTTGGTCAGCTCGAATGGGTTGACCGTGTCTCGCAGGCCCGTGTGGTGGTAAATACCTTCCTTGTAGTGCATGAAGTCAGAGTACACCTCCAGAGCCACACCCATGGGGCCATCTTTCACCAGCTCAAGCATCATGGCAGTCTCACTGCAGCCCCCATAAAACCCACCCACATAGTGGTAGTCTGAGGTGAAGTAACGCACACAGTTGGCTGGGATGTCACATGGGTCATCTTTAGCAGTGTATGGAAAACACTTCTCCTCCACGATCCCAAAATCCTGGACATATTTACCGATCAAGTATGGAAACCCACCGTCACAACCTAAGGGGTTAAATCTTGTTAATAATCACAGCAGTCTGAAAGGTTGACAATTCTGAACAATTTTGATACAGATTTAGATGCCATAGTGAAGCCCAGATCGTCCTCCCTTTCTGCAAGTAGACTAATCAAACTTCCTCAAAACTGTTTTATTAACAACAAGTCACATTATTTCAAACTAATTTTCCATAAAAGCAATGCGTGCACATACCTTGAGAGTACTGTGAACAGGATACAACCTGCTGAGGGCTGAACACAGGTGTTTGTGTGTTGTTGGTCAGGATTCTGATTCGGGCCTCCAGCATCCCCATCGTGGCAAATGAGTAACAGCTCCCACAAGATGCTGCAGAAACAAAAAATAAAAATAATGCAGTCTGAACTGAAAGTAAATTACAGAAGAAACCCACTTTCTAGACCAACTAAACCCAAAAAAAACAACAATTTCAATGTGACCCCTGAAAACTGGTGTATTAATCAGTCTCCGATAGATAAATTAAATGACACAGGCTATAAGTCACACCACTAACTTCCGCTCCTCATTCTCAGCCTTGAGTTCTAACCAGCAGCACCAGGAGACCCCAGAACAGCAGCCCACTCCCACATCAGTACCCTCATCCCCTCAGCCAGGCATACACACACCTTGGTTTCGGACTGGACTGACATAATCGACTCCATTCACATCTCTCCAGTCCCAGTGCTCTGGCAGGCTGGTGGACATCTTGACCATCTCCATGGTAACAGGGGCAGGTCGGACACGCCTGTGGGACAAATTAAGTGGTACAACTCAAACACCCAAAACACAGTTCCCCTCCCAATTAAGACCCAATATTAACACCCACTGACCCCCAGAACTAGCCCCTACTAACAACATACACCAAGCAGCACCCTGCACTGTAGGGGACTTCCTGGATGGTGAGCAATAGGCGTGTGGGTGTGCGCGCATATACATACTGTGAGATGCGCGAGGCGAGGCCACCCGCTCTGTTGGTGAGCTCCTGGATTGTGAAAGTCTCATGTTCCCCATAAACTGCAGCTCTCCATGACTTCTGTGCAGAGTTAATCCTCTCCACAAAGTCCACATCATACTTATACAGCTGCAGGAACCTCATACACATACACACAACACACAATCACCCTCAGTGTACTTCAGAACTCAAGATTACACAATTAAGACACACTTACGGGTTGTGGATGGGGCCATAGACAGATTTGGGTGGGATTGGCTGGATCTTCTTTCCCGTAAAACAGGCCCAGTTATTCCCCAGAACATCATGAACCCACCCAGGCAGCGTCTGGTCACAGTAACTGGTGACCACCAGACCCTGCTGAGAGTACTGAGGGACAGATGGACAGAGAAAGAATGAGTGTAATGGTTCTCTTTCTAAATAATTACAATACTGAACCCAATCTAACTGCAATTCTAATCCTAATGTACAGGCTGAAGCAGGAGGTGCTGGGCTGTGAGGTTCTTGGCTAAAACTGAACGGAGGAGCGCAGCAGAACTCTACAGGAAGTGGTTTGATGGTTTTTGTCACTTCAAAGAAACCGTTTGAGGGAAACGGAGTTTAGTAAGAGCAGATTTACTCAAGTCCGCCTATTCATTCTGGGTTTTTACTGCGTATCATGGCCTAACAAATGAACTAAACCTCAAAAGGTCTCTGCAGAGCAGATAAGGAACTGCACTGACGTTTAGACTTTGCAGTGAACTTTAAGCAAGATCAGTGATACTTTCATTTAACTTTTTATTTTCCTTCATTTCATATCAAACCGCAAGAACAACTACTCAACAGTCTCAGTCTCCATCCTGGGGGATTTGTAAAATAACTCAAGCACACAGCTCAACGATCCCTCATGTATACAGAAATGGAGGGACAAAATAAAACTGACCTTGAAGAACCCAAACCACTTGTAGTCATTGAGAACCACCTCGAAGCCCTGGTTGTAGATAAGTGTGAAGAAGCCGGTGTGGCCGAGGTCGTCCACAGCAACAGAAAGTTTCTGCAGTGTGACCGTAACCTTCTGCACTACAGGACCTGAAACATACACAGAAATGCAATAGAACACATTACGTGAACACTGAACCTCCTGGAGGCACCAGAGCAAAGTGCAGATTTTACAGTGGAACAAAAAAAATCCAGAGAAGAAATGTCCAGCAGACACATTCAAAAATAAATTTGAAACCAAATGACTCACACACAAACACACTCTTACTCACACTCATGCTCTCAGTTCAACTCAAGCAGCTTTACTGGCATGACCGTGAGCACATACAGTATTGCCACAGCACTGAAATGACAAAGATAATAAAATAGGGTAAAAAAAAGCGAATACAAATACTGTGTCTCACACTCCACCTGTCTCAAACACACTCAAAAAAACTCCGTGTTTGTCGGTCTCTCACTCACTCTGTGCGTACTCCTCTCTTCATCTGTCTCGGACAAAGAAAGAAAGAAAGAAAGAAAGAAAGAAAGAGAAAGAAAGAGAAAGACGCACACGCACACGCGCACACGCGCGCACGCACACACACACACACACACACACACACACACACACACACACGTCTGACCTGGTGCTGAGCAGTTGATGTTCTTGTCCTTCCCCACATCGGACACCTGAAAAATCCACGTGCCCAGCAGCTCTTCGTAGGTGCAGTTCGCAGGTGTGTCCGAGCGCGCAACATCAGTCCACAGCGCGAGCACCAGAACGAGCACGAGGACGGGCATCCGCTGCATCATTACACACACCCACACACAGCAATAGCAGAAAGAACCCCCCAAATCTTTTCCTCTATATTACTCTTCCACACACTCCCAAACTCCAGCACCAGCCAGCTTCAGCAGCACAGCACACACATACACTGACCCTCGCGCTCTTATCACGTGTCCAACAGTCACGTGACTCAGGCAGCTGCGAGGAAGTTCATGTGATCAGGAACTGAGACAATGTGACATGCTGAGACAATGTATCATGTGATTAGCAGACGCTTTTATATATCGACACCTTGCTAGAATAATCGCCTAACTCATTTTTTTCAAGTTTTTCAGGAAACACAAAAACCAAAATCAGCTCCTATTCATTTCAAAGATCAGGCCCTCATCTTAAAGTGGTAGAATCATATTACCTGATCGACTGACGGTGTAGGTAATTTTACCATAGGTGGCCAGCAACATGAGGAGATGATTTATTTATTTATTACTAAATTATTTTATTATTTATTAATTATTTTAGTTTATATGATAGACCTTTTTAGAGACGTGCTTGTTGTTTTGTGTCACATGTCCACAAGTAGCCTATAGCTACACCTGACCACTAATCACTGCAGGGCTCAATTACATATACACACATACACAGTATACTCTTGACCACTAATCACTGCACAGCTCTCAGTTACATACACACATACACACCTGACCACTAATCACCTCACAGCTCTCAGTTACATATACACACACATACACAAGTATACACCTGACCACTAAACACCTCACAGCTTTTAGTTACTTATATACAGACATACACAAGAAACAGCAAAAGACAACACAAGTGTAAGTGATCAGGAGATACTTTTATACATTAAAGATATTTTATATGAAAGACAAGTTTATAACAACGTTATGTATTAGAGATGTATTAGTGTATTAGTTTAAATCAGACGTTTTTGTATTAAGTGCATGTTTATATTAGAGACATGTTTATATTAATATATTAATATATATTAGAGAGGTTTTATATTGTAGACGTTTTTATTACAGAGATGTGTTTATTGTTGTGTGTTACATATACACACTCATACAAGAAGAAACACCTGATCACTAGTCGCTGCACAGCTCTTTGTTACATATACACACAAATACAAACACATACACACATATACCTGCATATACAAATGCACAAAAATAATGCGAACCACGTTCCTCCAGGACCTCAGTATTCCACCAGGACAATAGTGTTCCTCCAGGACCACAACGTTCCTCCACGGCAGTGGAGCAACACAAAGAACACAACCAGAAACAACAAAAAACTACACAAGTGCAAGTGAATACAGGATTCCTGGACTGGCTAGAGTCCAACACAGCCAACGGGATCAGTAACAGCACTAGTGCGAGTGAATACAGTATGATGACAGATACTGTATATTCCAGCAGAGACATTAAGGGAGCAGAAACATGCAGAGATTTATTATGTAGGAATAGCAACAAATAATTATTATACAAAACTATCAGCAACAGGATAAAACATGCAGTGTATAATACAATTATAATACAGTACAATATATTTATGATGTTTACTTATGATTGGTTTGTTTACTGGGTGGCAATTTGATGTTTGTTTATAAAGGAAAAGACATGGATGCATGGGGCCGGAACCATTATAGCAGGGGGGGACTTTTGATAGTCATTCTTTTATCCCCCCCACCCCCCACTTTTCCCCTTCTGGACTACAGTCAAGACGTAGAGCCCTGTGTCCTCCCGACATTAAAAATACTTCCGGCGCCCATGCCTGGATGATATGGAACCTTTTCCCAAATAGAATAAAAGAGGTTGTGGGAGGGGTCCCCAGCGCTGGTGGATTTATGGACTGTTTTGTTTCACTGTGTACTGTGTGTAATGGTGTGTGATGGTAATGAACACTTACTGGACTTGACTGCATCTCTGCTATGGTTGACTAAGCTCCCACCTTTTCCCTCCAGTAAACTGAGTTTGTGTCCTGCAGCTTCACCGCTGGCTGTAACAGGTGGTCCACAGTGTTATGGCTGTAGCAGGTATGTGGGCTTTCTGGTGAGCAGTAATATCTCCAGAAGAGTGGAGACATTCCACCTGAAGGCCAGGTGTGAAGAATGAGAGGCTGGATGTGTTCATGCAGAAGCATGGAGGGCCCACTCTGGAAATCCAGCCTGACATAACAAACCGACTCTTCATTTTTCAAATAAATTGACACAAAATAACTGTATAATAACTCTAATAATAAGGATAAGCATAATAATACTTTAAGAATAATACAACTTGTAACAATCTACTGATTTAAATTGTTTTGGTGTAATTAGCATGACCTCTGGACAAATAAAGGCTTCTATAAAGCACAGAAAAAGGTTCTATGACTCATGGGACAATATATAAAACAGGTTTTCTATCATGAAGTTGTCACTGATGTATATGTAGCCATAACCTTTAGTGAAGAACTCTTAAAGAACTCTTCTTTAAGAGCTCACCACGTCTGACCGAACTTCCCCAGTTACAATATTATCATCAGCGCTGTCAGTACTGTACTTTAGAGGATCTTCGGGTTCTCCTGAGTGAGTTTAAAGAAGGGCTGAGTACTTGAATAGAAGCACTTTAAGCAGAAGTGCTCGTCAGAAGATCTCATTCTGCTCTATCTTTTCCTTGTATTCTCTCAGTGCAGGGATCCTAGTCTAATGTAACAAGGTTCTGAGCATTTCTTCTGTAGATACAGTTGATATTTGCGTTGTTCTGATGTTAAACAGGATGAGCTGATGCTCATGCTGGTCAACATGATGGTTTGGTGAAGAAGCACTAAAGCTCTAAGACAAAAAGATTAATTCTGAGGTCAGAACAGACCTAACCATTCATCTTGTCACAGACAAGTTTCATAGGGTGAAAGGTGAAGAAGCACCAAAACTACACACAAAAGGGTAGACTGGGAATCAAACCCAGGACCAGCTAAAAACCACCATGCCACCCCTTAGAAGAGGTTAAGAGATCAAAAGGTCTGGACTTTAGTAGATCAGGAGACCTCTGTTTATTTGTGTACATTATTGAGTCAAAGTTGTGTTTAAGACACATTTAGATGCAGATTTCTCAGACATGTTTTAGATATGTCACTGGCTGTAGTCAGTTCCAGATATGTCAGATAACAAACACCTGAACTGGCATTAAACACACCAGCAAATCAATCACTGCCACTCATTTACAGATGATTCTATTCCAGATGTTTAATAATGATTTAAAAGGTTTTCATACAGAAACACAACGTCGTTCAGATGTCCAGAAAAGAAGAAGAAAAAGAGGAAGAGGAGAAGGAAGAGGAAGATGCTCTAAACAGCAGAAAGCATTTTTCTCACAAAGCTGCATAAAAACTATTTGAACAGAAATCACCTTCAGAAGTACGTCAACGACATCATATTACATTCTACAGCTCAGTCAGAGAGAACCAGAGGGACACCCCCCTCCCCCCATAGCCACCCAAATAAATAAAACCAAAAATCAATCAAATAAATACAGAGAAATGTAAACACTTCAGCTCAGCTCACACAGTTTAAATTGGCACAGAGTGGAGAGGGTCTTAGCACAGTTTAAAGTGGAATCACCGTCTTCAGGACAGGCCTTCAGGTGTGTTCAAACCAGCAGCCCTGCATTACTAAACCCAACAAACCCACTCAAAACCACCTAAACCCACTCAACTCCCTAAAAATGCACTCAACCCTGACAAACCCACCCAAACCCACCAAATACCTCCAAACTCACTCAATCCCTCAGACCGATTATACCCATCCAAACCCGCTCAAACCCACCTGAATGGTGCTCAGAGGGAAGCTGACCTCCTGACAGAAAACATGGTCAAATATTGCATTCGAACATTTCTTTCCTTGTGACCATCTCCTTCACAAATAAAATTTGAATATTTACTCTTCCACAGCCAAATGTAGACATCAACACACACTCTCTCTTTCACACACACACACACACACACACACACACAATGTTCACTAACATTCTCACAGACTGATAGCCTCCTGTTGACTAGTGGGGGTGCTGGAGCTTTTGTTGGGGGTGGGTTGTTGGAGGGTTTTTGGGAGTTCAGTTAATTAAGCTGAATTAATGAGCAGATTAAGAGATGGAACGGCTGAACTAAATAAATTATGAAATTATGATTTACTGAAGTTTGGTTTGTGAATGAAGATAAAACCCAGCCTGGGGTGGGAGGCGCTGTGTGTGTGTTGGTGTAAAGCAGGCTCCGCCCCAACTTTAACTTTAGGTGGGCAGTGTCACAGATGACACCTTAGAGTTAGAGACCCACAGACCCCCAGTCTTCCTTTAAACTCCCCCATCTGTCCTTCATTCTGAACACACATACACTCGCACACGCACACTCTTAGACCCTAATACAAGTTTGGATGTTTGTTCATTTCCACGTGTGTTTGAGTTCATTTTATTTTAAATTTCAGTGATTTTTATTCGACAGAGAAATTCATGTTCATACATGAATCAATCAAATCAATCAAATCAAACTTTTCTAAATCTCATGAATGTCATCGCAGTAATAGGTGCTGTGTGTTTGTGTGGGTGTGTGGGTGTTTATGGTAGTATTGCTTTACATCTGAAAAACATTTATTTACATTTATTTTACTAATTTTATAAAATGAATAAAGTTTCACCATAGAAACATAAATAAACACACATCCCCCCACTAAGCCCCTTCTAAAACTTTATATTGTAAATGTACACACACACACACACACACATACACTGAGCAAGCCTCTACTGAGCACGTCTCTGCTCATTTGCTTGTTTGTTTATTTGTTCCATGTCACGCTTTAATGGAGGTCAGGTCATGTGAGCTGATGCTCCATGCTCCATGGCTGTCCATCACTCTGTCTATAGACACACACATCAGTCCATCTTCCTTTCAGTGTGTGTATCCAGTGTATGTTTTAAATGGGTAAATTATTGAGAAGCCCTTCATGAATGCTGTGTGTTCACAAAGGTGATCATTAATCAGTGTTCTAATTGATTGTAATGAGCTGAGTGGATCAGAGAGTCACAAACACACACACACACACTCCAGTCAATTCCATACTGTTAATTTCACTAGTGTTCACCAAGGCCGGAATTGGCTGATCCTGGGCAGCGGGGATGGAGAGATGAGAATTTTGGTCAAAAAGCACAAAAAACTTTCAGAAGCGGGAAGATAATCCTGGATGTCTGAAAGCAAGGAAGAATACAGGAGAGAGGGAGCAAATAGAAAACGAGAAAAAGAAACAGGTTGATGTGATAAACGTCAAATGAGCGTTTACAGGATTCTGCAGTAAATAAAACAGAGCACTTTGTGTAGCAGAGTAGCTCCTCCATTGCCGTCTTTTCTTCAGAGCATCACTCTAATCACTGCAGCTTGAAAAAGCTTGCATCTCCTTTGTGTGTGTGTGTGTGTGTGTGTGTGTGTGTGTGTGTGTGTGTGTATGTATGTCTGTGTGTGTGCACTTAGTGATGCTGTGTCCGGTGCTGCTGTTTCTCTGGACAGCCCTTTATAAAGTGTGTGTGAAGGACAGGTCCCCGCACCGCTGTAAGTTCTCTGGTGTTTAGGTCCCCAGTTCGTCATATAAACACACGTGTGTTTTTTTTAAACTGTTGTAAGGACATCTCTAATTAGACAAAAGCCATGTTTGTTTAAGGCCACTACCAAACCAAACAAATAACAAAACAAACAAAAGGAATTACATTGTTGAGCGCTCTCTGCAGTCTGTTCATAAAACCACCTGGCAGTTTTGGCAGATGTCATGTTGTCTTGCTGTACTGTCCACCTGCCTCCAGCGCTGAAAATATGTAAACACGCACACTAAGAACTATATTTGTCTTATTACCTTTATCCGTACATTCCTCCTGACTCCTTCCTGAATGCTGCTTTCTTTGTTCCCTCTCTCTAACATCCCCCCAGGCCTCATAAGGAGGAGGAGCTCTGGCTGTAGTGCCGCAGTACCAGGCACTCATATTTGGGGGATGGGGGCAGCCCCAGGGCCACCTCAGAGCTGACAGGAGAGTTGGGGGAGCCACTCCCAGATGCCACAGAGTCCCTGAAGGGCGACGGAGGTGTTAGTGGCAGCAGCTCCTCCAGCTCAGCCTTTGTAGCCGTGGACTCCAGTGCGGAGGCCGTACCAACCATCAGCTCTTTGATGCTGGACACAGGAGAGCTCCTGGCTCCTGGACCCCTGGAAGAGGAGCTGGGGAGGGAGCAAGGCATTGGACGACCCCCGTTAGACTCCACTGGTGGCAGCGGCTGAATCTCAGCATAGGTTGTCATAGTGGTTGGCATGGAAACCTCTCGAGGCAGGAAGTACGGAGGCAGACAGTTGGAGGGTTGACCATGAGCAGATACACTAGCTGACATGCTTGCAGACAGCCCCATGGTGCCCCCTTGTGGTGAGCTGGACAACATCATGCTATTTAACTCACTAATATTAGCAGTGAAGCGGTTAACCACGCAGCTAATCTGCTCCATTAACGATCCCTGTGATGCACTGTTTCCTCCAACACCGCCACAGGGCACGCTGTCGCTACGAGATGACTGGCTCATGTAAGATGACACTCCGGTAATCACCTGGTCTTCAGTGCCTGAGGACCTTCCCAAAGCTCCACCCACTCCTCTCTGGCTCACAGTGCTGATTGGTGATGGGGTCTGGGGACGGTATGTGATAGGATAGCTCTCCTCTGGCTCAGTGACCTCATACACCATCTTGTTTTTGGTGCTTTCCGTTGGGATCTCGGTTCCTCCACAGTAGCGGCCCTCTGATGTCTTTGAGAAAGGCTTGATCACGGCTGTCTGGTTGTTCTCTCTTTTCTTGATGTGGAAGGAAAGACGCTGCCACAGGTGGCTGCCTTTGGAATTTCGTTCTGTTTGAGCCCACGTCACTGACTTGCCGTTTGAGCTGCAAAAAAAAAAAAAAGAATCAGATTTTATCCGCATGAATACCCTAAACAGTCCTTCTCCTTTAACACCAGAGGATCCGTTATTATTGTACACTCTCTCATTGTCTCTTTTGGGGTTGGGAACGTTAATGAGAATGTTTGAGAGGGTCAGATTACCTGTGAGGATGAGAGATGTAAGTAAGTTTGAAGAGCAACAACAAAAACTAGACTGCATTTCCGCAGAAAAAATGCAGTGTGCTTGCTCAAATGCAGCACACAGTGTTAGAATTAGCATTAACATTAGCATTAGCATTGCATTAGTATAGCATTAACATTAGCATTAGCATAGCATTAACATAGCATTAACATTAGCATAGCATTAGTATAGTGTTTGTGAGTGTGTGTCCCAATACTTTTGTCCACATAGTTTTGTATGACAGTTCTGTCCCAATACTTTTGGCCAAACAGGTGAGTCTTTGGGGGAGTGGCCAGAGGTGTCACATGAAGTTTTATAAGGCTTGGTCACTGTTTGGCGCCTGAAAGTCTCTTCTTCTGAAACTTCATTCATTTCAGTTGGGTTAAAAATGAATGGAAGTCAATGGGGAAAAAGGGACGAGTGAAAGAAAAGAAAAAGAGTGCAGGTCATCACCAACCGCATTTGTGAAGCGTGTTCGAGCAGGACTATCTGAAATTTGACGATTTGGGGGAGGGGGGGTGCCATTACTTTTGCAAATCGCTTTCGCCGGAAAAACGTGACTAACGAACGAACGACAAGACGTAGAAAAAAGCTGTGAACAAGCCCGCTATTCGAGATCTGTCCCGACGTGTCAGAGTTTGAACAGTGTCTCTATCTCGAAAGCCCTGGGAGGAGTAGGATCCAAAAAACGGGTGAACGGAATAATAAAGATACAACGTAAGAAGAACAATAGTCATCACACAGTCTCTCCTCTCTTTAACACACACAAACACTCGTGATGTGAGGAATGAAAGAGTACAGCATGCTCTTCCTTCACATGGCTCAGGGAGGCGCAGTCCAACATTTAAAACATCCATCCATCCTTCCATTCAGACGATTCTCTATGACTCATTAAATCCCTGTTTTATGAGTTTCATCATCAGTCCCCCTGGGTTTATGCGTTTCATCATCACATGCTTCTCTCTCTGTATTCTCTCTCTCCCTGTAATCTCTCTTTCTGTAGTTTTTCTGTACCTTTGTCTCTCATTTCTCTTTCACTTTCTCTCTCTCTCTCTCTCTCATTTTGCTCTGTTGGGGTTAATTAGTGCTGATTTATTTCCTAACTAAGATGCTGATTTAATCGTGTAGCTTTGATTGAGAAATGGCAAAGACTTGAAGCAATTCATAAATAAACACACACACACACACACACACACACACACACACACACACACACACACATATATATATATAGTATGCCACTCTGTCTGTAAAAGTTGTAGCTTTTAGAAACTCTAACTCTCCAATAAATACACCAGCTGAAGTTTGTCCAGTGTAATACTTAGTCAAGATAACCCCATGTAATAAATAACATTTAACCAGTCTCCAGTTACCCACAAGCATAGTAAGGATGAAGGGGTTACTAAAAATGAATGACTGAATGAACATTTAGTTCTGGGAAAATTTACCAGGTTAAAATGCAGGGAATGTTTAACAAAGTAACACTGCTTCGAATGTTTAACAAAGTAACAGTGCTAGAAAATATTAACAAGGTAACAGTCTTGTGAATGTTTAAGCAGGTAACAATTACTGTTAGAGATGTTTAATCAGATAACAGTGCTGGAAATGTTCTTTAGAGTATAATTATTGTAATGTTTAAGCAGGTAACAGTGTTCAATATGTTGAACCAGGTAAATTTTGGTACTGGGAATATTAAAACAGCTAGAAGTGCTAGGAATGTTTAACCAAATATCATTGAGCACTGTGATTGTTTAATCAGGTAATAGTGCTGGAAATATTAAGCAAGCTTGTGAATGCTGAAGGAGATAACAATGCGGGGAATGTTTAACCAGCTAACGCTGCTGGGAATGTTTAAATAGGTAACAGTGCTGGGAATGTTAAAACATATCATTTATTGCTGAGAATGATTGAACAGATAACACTGCTGAGAAGGTGGCAGTCAAGCAGAATGATGAAAGGAGATAAAGACACTTTCTGGTACTTTTCTATTAATGAGATCTCATCATCTGACCTGCCAGTGCTGACTTACACCACAATTTCACTTTTTCTCTCTATCTCTTTATTCTAGATATTTAAAAAAAGTCAGTTTCTCTGACCATTTAGAATCCTCTAAACGTCTGTTCTTTTTATTGGACACATCTAACAAACCTTTTTCAGCTTCACACTGCTTGGCCGTTTTCACATTCCCCATTCTTTTCTGCCAGAAGTTCTCATTATTGGGTAACTCCACTTCTAGTAACACAACAATGCACTGTGGACCATGACTAAGGTCTGTGTTTCGGAGGCTGGAAGGGAAAGGCAGACCTTGATTTTCTCAGTGTCTCCCTGTTCATTGTGTAGAGCTCATAGACTTTGTTTATCTCCAGCCCTGCCGGCTGTTTATAATAAATATTTTATTGGTTCTGAAGGTGAAGTTTTGGAGGGGGTGTGAAATGTTTTATAATACAGTATGTGAGGCTTTGATGTGAAGGTGGGGAATCTGCTGCATGGATTGAATTATATTATAACATTAGGGCAAATAATAATTGGTTAAACTAGCAGTAAAAAAATCTCTGATGTTTTGGACAAAGTAAATATTTGGAAATAAACGTATTCAACAGTGTGCAAACGCTCACACATCCTTACCTGAGCGTCTCCCCGGACGACCCCCTTCTCTTCCACAGGTTTACGAGGCTGCTGGAGCGACTGGCAGCTGATGATGCCTTCCCTCCATCTCCCACATGCATGCGGACCACAGTGGACGTGGTGAAGGCGCTGCGGACATTACGCTCTGGTTTTGCCAGGATGATGTACACCTTTGGAACAAACATGCAGCCCAGAGCCACTGTGGCGCTCAGACTCACTGAGAAGCACATGGTCACAGTCTTGTAGTTGGAGCCAAAGTAGATGGGCACAAAGGCCAGCCAGATGATGCAGGTGGTGTACATGGTGAAGGCGATGTACTTTGCTTCGTTAAAGTTCGCTGGCACGTTCCGCGTTTTGAAAGCGTAGAAAGTGCAGCTCATTATTAGCAAACCATTGTAGCCCAGAGGTGCCACCACACCTAAGTTGGTGGTATTGCAGATCAGGTTGACCTCCCGGATGGATGGATAGTCAAAGATAACGTCTGGTGGCTCTAGGACGAACAGTGCCACAATAATGCTGAGCTGCAAAAGAATGAGGATGAAGGCTATGGCTAACTGGGCGCAGGCGCTCATAAATCTTGGCTTTTTCGTGCAAATTTTTTTCTTGCTTCCAGCCAAAATCCGAGCAATCCGATTGGTTTTAGTGACCAGAGCTGAGTAGCTCATAGCCGGTGAAAGGCCGACCCCCAGACGCTGCAGGTAGCAGTGGACCACATGTGGCTTAGCGATGAGGCAGAAGGTACACAGGTAGCCCAGGCAGATTCCGGCTAATATAATGTAACAAAGCTCACGGCTGGACGACTTGACCACTGGAGTGTCACGGTACACCACAAAGACTGCAGTGACGAAGAAGGTGGCCATCAGACCCAGACAGGAGAAGACCACTGCTGCTATGGGTTCAGGGTCACCCCACCTCAGATACTCCACCGGGATAGGGTCACAGCCTGGGAAAGAGAGAAAGAGACAGAGAAAGACTGTTCATAAAGAATCTGAAGACTCACAGGCTTCCAGTAGGTTCCCCTTTTTGGCAGCAGGGTGATGACAGCCCTCCTGCAACTCCCAGGCAGGCAGCAATCTGCTACACTCTCATTCAGAACAGCCAGCAAATCATCATCCAGCTCCAACCAAAATGCCATACAGAACGCCATTAAGGCCAAGAGCACCCCTGCATGCCCTGTAAAAGGCATGAAGCCCCTGCACACCCTGTGACCTTCCCAACTCCCGATCAACCATTCTGGGATTTGCATAAAAGCCCAGGACAAGTTCACGATTGTCCTCATACTTGTGTGGCCAGTGGAGTCTCATATATCACTAGGCTCAGTCAACTCTAACCATTTACCCTCTCAGTACGGAAATCCATCTAAATCCATCTAAAACCCCTGAAAGTGGACTAAAGCTCCAGTGGAGTTACAGGAGCAGTCTTTTTGGATTGTAGTACACCAGCATGACCTTGGCTGTACATCAGTGATCGTCAACTGGCGACCCGTGGGCCATATCCGGCCCGCCAGAGATTTCTATCTGGCCCCCGATGGAAAATGAATGGACGTCTATGGAGCTAGACGGCTAAATTCTGCACTCGCCGCCCGCGGAAGTGTTCTGAGAGTGGGAGTTTTCTATATATTAAAATTTCTCTGATCTCTGAGAGAGTGTGCGAGAGAGCGAGTCCATGTGTGTGTGTGTGTGTGCATGCGTGCGTGTGTGCAAGACTGCTCCGTGTCTTATATTTTAGTGTTTAGAACTAATGCTAACTGCTAATGCTAATGGTTTTTAAGCATTTTCCGCCTGGGATCAATAAAGTTTTCTGATTCTGATTATTTATTTCTCCTCGCTGCTGCCGTTTGAAGCGTCTGTGGCACTCCAGACCAGAATTCTCTTGTTTAAAGCCCAGCATTTTTATTACTGTAAATTAAATTACAAGAGGCAAATATGGGTTTACCTTTACAGTTTCTTTAAGAGTAATGCATTAAACTGAATTTAAAATGAAATTAAAGTGTTCTGGGAGCATATTTTTAGGTATTTTTTATTTACCAAAACACAACAACGCGGTTTTTCATTATATGCGGGTGCTCTTGGAATGTAACCGATTACTGTATATCAAATAATAATATATTACTTAAGATATAATATTAATTGTATTTTATTTTAGGAGAGCATCTGGCCCTTATAGTGTCTGCCGAGAAAATTCCGGCCCTTGGACAAATGTAGTTGACGACACCTGATATAAGGTATATAGTGAATCTGTAAGGTAGGTGGAGCTGATAAAGACGCAGGAGTGGATGTAGGAGTTAAGTGTATGTTTAGGATTTAGAACACTTTTGTAAAGGTTTTTATTACCTTCTTTCATTACCCATTGCTCTGTCTGTCCTGCTATGATTACACCTTAGGGTTGCATGCAATTTATTTTGGGTAAGGAAAGTCAGTGTCACCATGGCATCAATTATTGATAGGCCTGATCTGTAAGCACACACTGTATCCATTATGATTGCAGAGGAAAGCAATTTGGACCAATCCTGAATAAATCCCATCATCTACAGCTGCTTGGTACTCTCAGACCTTTCTAAAATATCTGCAAAGACACATGTCTGCCCACTCGGTGGGAGTCCCAGGTCAAGTTAGTGTGTTCCACTTTCGTTCGTCCATTTCGACTCCTCTAAAATGCTCTCAACCTTTTATCCTCCCTCCCTGTACTTTAAATTGTGCTTTTTGTCTCATCTAAAGCTACTGTCTAGTTTTTTATCAAGATCCCTCTGTTCCTCTCATCCACAATGGCAGAACAGGAGTAGAAAACAAATTCTGGCTGAAGTCAGCAGCTTTGGGTCATGGCTTTCCACTACTTAGGATCAACAGAATTTGCTTTCAGAAGGAGTTAGAATTTAATGTACAAAAACTTGCAGTTATTTTCAAGGAATGGCAGCTTGTTGATTTAATGCCACTTGTCAAGCTGTGTATTACAACCTTCTCAATATGCAATTTATGTTCCTGTTATATGGAAGCATTGGCACTGGTATTATTAGTTTGAGAGGAGTGCTTTGCTGGAGTAGCATTTCAAATAATAATAATGAAAGCTCTCCAAGGATGGCAGTAATGGACTAAATTCATATACGCTGAGGTGAGGACAGAGAACCCCCACAGTTGGACTGAGCATGGGGCTCCTCCCTTGACGAGAGCAGGTGGATGGCATTAAGGGAGAAGCCAGGACTCTTTAAAACAGGAGCTCTACAGTACAGTTGGGAGAGACCAGAGATGAGGTCATAGAGAGAGAGAGAAAGTGAGAGAGAAAGAGAGGGAGAGCGAGCCCATGATTTATTTTAGCCCTGAGAACTGGTGGTTTTGTTTTGTGTTTGTGAACTGTAACGTCTTTTGTTTCACATTAAAGCTCTGTTGTGCACCTGCGCTGGTGTTTGTGTGTTTAGGCCACCCTGCCTGTGGATGTTGGCTGTTCCCCAGGCCATGCATCTCACTACGTAAAGTATGACATACTAGGCACCAAACTAGCTTTCACTGAGCATGTGACACATTCCCATGAGAAGATGCTTTGTCATGGTTTTAGAGAAGTGTGTTGTCATATGCAGATGATATGTCACTGTTTTGGAGGCAGTTGTGGTCATGTCAAAATGCTGCGTTATGCTTTTGAGGGTTTTTTTTGGCAATGTGAAGATGCTAGATCATTAGGTCATGGTTTTGGAGGTGTTTGTGGACATGCAGAGATGCTGTGTCACTGGTTCAGAGGTATTTGTGGTCATGTGAAGATGTGTCTTGGTGTTGAAGGCGGTTGGTGTATGTGTGATGATGCTGGATCTTGACTTTGGAGGTTTCATGTTCACTACAAAGATGATTTGGTCTACTTTGGAGGTTCTATGTGTATAGGAGGAAGCATTATCATTTTTGGAAAGTCTGTATGTGTGAAAATGCTGTATCATGGTTTTGGAGGTGTGTGTGGTCATGTGAGGATGTAGTGTCATGGCCTCCATTGGGTCCAGTGTGTACAACTGCCAAAGCAGCCCAATGGGAGCGGTCCCTTCACCCTCCGAGGCTCTATGCACACATGCCAATTAAGCAATTGAAATGCTGGATGTGGCATAAGGTACCCTCCCTCACTCCCTAATGACATTTTTCTCTCTCTCCATGCTGCCTGGGCTTGGCCACTCTCCCGAAAAGCAGTTGACATTTTAACTTTAACCGCCAGCTGTTGGAGACCACGAGAGCGAGAGAGGGACAGAAAAGGAAGGAGAGAGAGGGAGAGAATCCAGGGCTCTCTGTTTGTGTCCACCTGTGAAATCAGACGTTGGCAGGAAGTCAGCAAGCCGCCATTTTTTGCCAAATGCTCTCTGGCTCTTCTGCCTTTCTCTCAAGGATAAAGAGCAAGGTTTTGTGTCTAAAAGGCCATATCTCTGCAACTGTATGCTCTTTGCATTTCAAAGTGGGTTGCTGTGAAAAAGCTGAGGGACAAGAAATCTCATCCTTTCAGTATGTCTTCCCCATATATCTCTCTCTTCTTTTTTTAAAGGCAGTAGCCAACTTTAGACATCAGTGTAGCCCTATGCTGCCAAGTACTCTTGCTTTTCCAGGACACAACATTCTAATCTCTCATAGGAGCAAATTAGGAGCAAAAACCTTTACCAGAACACCTGCTGTTCTGTAAATGTCAGCTTATAATGCACTCAGGAGGCACAGGGTCATGACACATGGCTTTTGAACTCTGACTGTCTGAACTGGTATTTGTGGCACTGTATGTTGGTTAGTGGCAGTTTTGTAGAAGTAACCCTGGAGGAACAGCCAATATGTAGAGTAATCAGGCCTATATCCATATTCTGCTGATGGGATCTAATTTGGAATGACTGGAGATTTGAATATGGTCAATTTTTCAGTAATGTGACCTGCGCTGGCTAATGATCTTCTTTAAAAGTCTCTGATTGGCTGGAGCTTTAAGTAAGGGGGACAGGCAGCTTGTTAGACGCAAGTCTGATCTGAATATGGAACAATGTTTGTTTGCATATACATTTCCAATGTGCTCATAACTGGATAAAGAACTGCCACTTAACCACCATTGACTGCTGTGAACAGACTCTTTCAAACTCATTCTGTCACTGAAGCTATTCTGTTAGAACAGCAAGAAAAGCTAAAAAAGATACTGGAGTTCAAGTCTTTGAAGAAGTTGCTCAGAAACAGTTGCTCAGAAAAGTCAAGAATGTGTTCTGCAGGCTGTAACAAGCTTCAAACATAGTAAAAATGACATTGCGTGTGAATTTTGCACTTAGCTAACACACTGCTAGCTATAGCAGAAATTAGCACTGCTCATAAAAAAAATCATCTGCCAATGAATAAGTTTCTACATTAAGCCCTGCTACTGTAATGGGACAATAATGTAAAGAAAATGTAAAAATTACATCTTGAATGGAAGTGATTTAAACAGTATCTCATATACAATCCATTGACAACAGTTATATATATATACATATGAATGTGTGACAATGACGTTTTTGTATTTTTAGAGTTGTCTCAAGGAATAGTTCTCCAGGCTTACTGAAGGACTTTCCAAGGATTACATTTTCAGCACAGTTTGTTTCCTTTGACAGATGTCCATTAGTCATTGCAAAGTATTATCGGACATAGCTATAAGGCAGACAGCAGTCATGTGGTCATAAACTGTTGGGTAAAAGTGTGGAGCTCATGAAAGCTTTTTTCACATTTTTCTCATTACTCCCATTTTTAACACAGCACTTACTTCCACGTTCTTCAACGGGTCTGTATGCTTTGGCTCTAATTACAGTGCTAACTCACTGACCAGGACATCTGCTTGATAGGCAGATACTTGGTGAACCAAAGAAGATGGACACAAATTACTGGGTTTGGAAGTTAATCACACTGCTCCTGGTGGGTAGCAGTGAGAGCTTATTAACTCAAAGCTTTCCCCACCAGACGTGTTCAAACATGTTGTCAGAAGTGCCTGTGTTTGATGGACGGCGGGAAAGAGCAGGCCTGCTAATGAGATGAATACTGTCAAAATATATATTTTTAATTGTTTCTTTCGACTTCCGGAAAAAACATACCACAGAAGTCTAGACCAGCACAGTACATCACGTTGATCAAAGAAAGTTTTTATTATTAAGATCACATTTACATTAGCATATCTGCCATTTACTCACTCCCTTATCAGGTGCTAACAGGCTAGCAATGAATGTAAACTGTAGGGAACCATTTGTATTATATTTCTAATGTTAAAAAAGCTAATAATTATTGTAACCTATATTATCTCTAATGCTATCTTGTCTAACAATGAATTAAAAATGTATTGTTATTTCAGCCAAATACACAGTATGCAGTGAAATGAAACAACATTCCTCCAGGACCATGGTGCAACACAAGAGCAAAACAGACAGAAACACCACAAAACTGCAGAAATGCAGACAAGACAAAATACAGACTGCAAAAAGAGCAGAGAGAGAGTGCAAGTCAAACATGAGCAACAAAACAACATTTAGTGCAGTCAGTGTTTGAATGAATACAATCTTATGGCAGATACTGTATTCCAGCCGAGTCAATAGGCTTTGCAAAAAATGCAGAATAGTGATAGACAGCAATAAATAATAATTGTGCAAATAATAGCAGCAGCACGACAGAGAATGTGCAGTATATAATAAGGAGTATTTACAGTGGCATTTTAGTGCAAGTTGTTTCTTTAAGGCAGATTAGTTCAGTTTGTATATAAATTGTGTTAGGAGAGGAACAAGTTCAGTTCAGGGATGTGTGTGTGTGGATGTGTGTGTGGGCACAGTTTATGATTCAGTTTTGATTGAGAAGTCTGATGGCCTGAGGAAAGAAACTGTTTCTAGTTCTGGCAGTGGAGGCCTGTTTGCTATGGGAGGAGGGAGAAGAGGGTGTGTGAGGGGTGTGCAGGGTCATCCACAATACTGGTGGCTTTGTGGGTGGGATGATATGCAAACTGCGGGGGGTCCAGCGAGGGGATAGCTGTGATTTTATGTGCCTCATGACGAGCCTCTCAAAGTACTTCAAGATGATGGGTGTGAGTGTGACGGGGATGATAGTCGCTGAGGCAGGATACTAAAGACTTCTTTGGCACAGGGATGATGCTGGTGGCTTTGAAGAACGTTCGGATGACAGTGGTGCCCAAAGGGATATTAAAGATGTCTGTGAGAACATCTGCCAGCTATGCTGCACATCCTCTGAGCACACGTCCAGTAATATTGTCTGGTCTGGCATCGTTCCATGGGTTGACTCTAAGCAGAGTTCTCACTTGGTCAGAAAGAGCATACGGTCATTTGGGGTGGTCTTCCTCATTGCCATGTCATTTTGTGCTTCAAACCATGCATAGAAGTGATTCAGTGCTTCTGGAAGGTGAGGATGTGAAGATGTCCTGTAGTTGGTGATATGTGTAGCTGTCACATGTGCCTTCTGTCTCTAGGGTTGTGAAAGTGAATCTTTTGGTCATTTTTTTGTCAGAGAAAAGTCCATGATAACTGCCTGGGGGTAAAGTGAAATCTGCTAAGAGACCACTGCAATTTATTTTTAAATCAGCATCTCTAAGAGTATGACAACCATTCCATGCCAGTGTCTGTTAAATTCCTCCACAAGCTCAGGCTTCATGAGGTGATTAGGTGATCACACACGATCACACACACACACACACACACACACGCGCGTGCGTGCGTGGCACATCAAGATCTGGAAAATACACACCAGAAGCTGCCATAACTACCACAGCCACATTAGTAATTAAATCTCACTCAAGCAAAACGCAAAATGTGAGCACTCAGCATAGTAGCAAGTTTTGGTTTCTATATGTGGGGCAGCGTAGGGGTCCATTATTGAATTGTCATCATTTTTGAGCTACCTCAAATAAAGGGAAGTAATGTAGTAACGTGGAGAATTTAGCTAAAGTGAGACACGTCAAGAGCACAGTAGATCTAAATTTTAGGCAAGGCCTACTGTTTTGTTACATTTTTACTGATCTTATAAAATCTGATCTCTTCTAAAATCTTATAAAAACTGCTTTTAGTTCAGTTGTGTATGTTATTTCCAGATACATATAAGTTCACAAATAACACAGATGTATTATTCTACCCTATTTCTCTCAGACTCATTGATTCACGGCTGTGACATGTGCGATTCATGCAATAATGCTGCGATCAGAAATCAAGGGCAGCAAAATCAGGACAGGGATGTAAAATTTTATTCCACACTGGTAAAACAGTTCCTAGTCAAACAATGGCATAGAAGTACGTTTTTACAGTATAAGTCTAGTTATTATACCTAGAATCAATAATATATATATATATTATATCTATTATTACAGCCTGTATTTCTTTCAGAGGAGACTGATTTGGGCCTTATAGGGCTTCAGAGGAGATCTAATGATTTCTGGGAGCGGAATATGCTGGAATTCAACAGAATCATGCTTGTATTTAAACCAGCACTTTCCCGTTTCATTACCAAGTTTTGCTTTGAGAAGAACACTAATGGCCAGTTCGGTCAGCTCATAGTTATGAGGGACAGGGTGTGCCATCCCACCTATCCAGTGAGAGCAAGGCCTATTATGTCTGCAGTCTTTTAATGATAGCTTTGCACCATTTGGAGGCTTTTACTACTATTATTATAATTATTTATTACCTTTTTAGTAGGTTTTCTTTGGTGAGTAATGCGAATACTAGTGGTTTAAATATATTCCCCCATTTAGAGGACAAGGCTGCCAATCCTTGAGCTTCCCATAAAGGGAAAGGGCACATAGACAGACTTCAAAGGCTTCCAACTTCTCTGAGGTCACGTGAAGCTTTTACAGTACAGTAGAGTTCACCTCGACCAGGTGATATATGCAGACATACCCCAACTTCAACCCCCCAAACCCCCACACCTCCCCAACCCTACATTTATCCATTACAGCTTTGATTTATCATTTATCTTTAACTGGTAATAGAGCTGGTGCTGGAAAGCACTATAGCTAATTAAAACAACTCAGCAAGTTAAAAGCAAATAGGCTTCCGAGGTCATCAAGACACAAACTTAAGAGAGAGTGCGATGCTCCCTGATGCCACATCCATCCAAAATCAAGGAAAAAAAGGTTACTTTGATCCTTTGAAAATTCTGTCAGGCTCTGGCTTTCATAGGAGAGAAAGAAGACTGGCGGGTTTGCAGAGATGAAAAACACAGCCCCAGCTTCTCTGTAGCTTTTCCCCGCCCTGTTCCTTTTATATTACGGAAGAAAAGAGTAAAAGGAAGAAAACGGATTAAGGAAGATGCAGCTCGTGAAATTAGTCACTTATGTGAAAGCCCTCTTAGCGTGGCCCTTTCTCTTGGGGATGGGATTGTCTGTGGAGGCGGTGGAGATGGTGGCACCCCCCCCCCCACCAAGAACCTCAAATAATCAGACTTCTAAAGCTGATCGGAGAGTGTAAGCCCGAACCCACATCCAGAACCCTTTGTAGTTTCACTGGGATTACGGGAACATTCCTCCTAGCACCACTGTTAAAGCAAACCTAACAAAAAGCAGCAACGAAAAGAGTCGAATTATGGAGAAAGAAGCAAACGTTGTGTTGAATCCATGAATGCAGATGCTTACAACCTAACAAATACACATGCATTGATTATGTCTAGCATCGTAGGCCTCAGCTCAGCACCTACAATAGGGTGCTACACCCAAGGATATGGCATTCAACAAGGGTATCGAGTCCAGCACAGTTTGGTGGTTTCCCCACACAAAACAGACTTTATTTACCTGATATATACTGGACATCAGCCCTCCAAGACCACAGTTTGGGGCCTAGTGCTTAGGGAGTTCACCCTAAAATCAGAACTCACACACTCCTTTCTGGTGCCCTCGTTGGTGGCAGCCCACTGCTTCACTTGGTGAATGGGTTAAATGCAGAGAAAGAATTTCACATTGTTCACACTGTGTGCTGTGGTGTGTTGTGTTCACGTGTGACTATAAAGGGCCACTTTAATTTGCTACCTCTGCCACCCTAGCATTGGTGAAGAAAACTAGCACAAACCAAAAACAGTGTAAACATTGAATATGGGCCTCCTTAAGGGTGTATTTGCATTGCTGTGATGTGAATGAATCAGTCACCTAGATTTGCTAAAAAGTGCTCCGCTAATATCACAAGCCTGGTGCCCTTAACTGAACATTTGAGTTTTTGCCCTTCTCCAAGTGCCTGTGATCGAACTAACCAGCAAATTAAGACATCTTTCCTAAGTTAAAGTGAGTGTGTGAAAGCAAGAAAACACGAAATTACGCAGGCCAGAGAGGCTCCAAGATAAAGGTTGGTCTACAGAATATCAACAAGCAGTCCACAAGCAGTAGACTGCACTAATGACATCACAATGACCCTGAGCTGACAGGCAGACCTAATGACATCACAGTGACCCATAAATTATAAATTACACCAGTGACACCAATGACAAGTGTCCCATAAGTGAGAGGCTGCACTGATGACATCACAATGTCCCACAATTGACAGACTGCACTCTACAGTGACATTAGAGTGTCCCATAACTGACAGGCTAGACTGATGACATCATAATGTCCCATAAGTGACAGGCTGCACTGATGATATCACAACCACCCTGAAGTGACAGGCTGTACTAATGACATCACAATGATCCATAAATCGCAGGCTACAGTAATGACATCTCAGTGTCCCATAAGTGACAGGCTGCACCACTGTCATCAAAATGAGGGATACTTAGAATGTGAGCCCTATTTCTGTACGTTTTTTTACCTCACAATTCGAATCTTACCTTTTTAAAAGTAGCTGAACCGTCAAAACATCTCTCTCTTAAAACTTCCTTTGGTTCATAACTTCATTATGCTCTCCCAGCAGAGCTGACTGCAGCACAGGACATCTCTGCTGATTACTGGCCTCTTCCAGGCAGGTACATTTGCCTCAGGGTCGATGGCAGTGAAACCCATGTGATTCAGTAGGGAAGCCTGTCGCTACTGCTATTACTTTCACCTCACTGGTCCATACACATTAAGTTTCTTGGGTCACAGGAGAAGAAAATCTCTGTATGAGGTTTCTGTGACATTTGGTTAAGCCATACGTCATCCTGTAATCAATAAACGAGATGGTAGACAAACTATTACAGGACCCTCTATGCTATTCTATTCATAGATTTGCATCTGCAAGCCCAATTTATTCATGGTAAAGGAAAGGTGCAGCCTACAACAGACCAAAGAGGAGATGAAACAGACAGATAAGGCAGCGGTTTCAGATGATTGTGCTGCATCTGAACCATCTGTTCTTTAATCGAGTCAGTGGGAGAAAAAAAAAAATGATGTGATCGAGGTTGGCACCATGAAAGCCCAAAGCTATCTGCCCTTTAGAAAATGCTACATCTCCATCATTTCATGGAGGTGGCAGAATTCTTCTCTTTCTTCTCCTTTCTTATGACTCTTACCATCCACAGTAAATCTAATCCATCTATATCTGATAACATTTCTTTATCTATGTCATCGTCCGTCCATTTAGTTTTGTCACCCCACCATGATATCTTACGTTGGCCCAGTTTCAGGCCCTCAGAACACTGGGATTGTCATGCTACGCTTGGTTAGCAGCTGCAAAAGGTCAAAGCGGAGATGCGCTACCTCAGCCAGACGAGCAATTTAATAAAATGTCAGATATCAGTGGCTGGATACCACAATATGCTCTTCATAAAAGCCTGTCTGGATAATTTGAGAGATGTTCTTTTCTCAGGATAAAAAAACAGGTCTTATTAGCTAGCACTCATATGGTAGGGGCTAACTGAATTAGCCGTGATTGGATGGCGGCCTGTTGATAAGTGCACAGATTGTTTGGGGCAAAGGCATCAATCATGCTCAGATCTGGTGGCTGACGGCAGCCTCACCCTTCCCTGGTCAGCTTCTCCCTGTGCGACCCATCCCCAGCTGTTCTGGCTGCTAGCGCTAACTGTTACTGCTGACATGTAGCACATGCTGCAAAGGTGCCTGCCAGTCACTTAAGCGCTATAGGGAGCACTACGATCTGTAATTTCTGCTTAATTAATCTGGGTTCCACTTTATATTGTCTATAAGAACCGCAATAATTACTCTAATGATTATATGTAATAAAATTTTAACGGTTGTTAAAGCTGGAATACAGTAGTATCGCGTATGTAATTACACATGTACTAACTTCATCTTTTTCCATGTAATTATACAAATATTGTAATGATCAGCTGCACTACTGCACAACTGTAAAAGTGAGCATATCACCAGTAGTTATATTGTTTTTACCTGCTATGTTAGTGTTACTAGACAGTAGATTCTCTGTCATTGACTCTGATGGCTTGCATGACATTTAGATATGCATTTGCCATCCTTCATCATTTAGACCACCTGTGGAATGCTTATATTCATTTTCACCTCTCCGGCCATTTTTTAGTGATTACATCAGCAATCACACTACTATTTTTCTTAAGTTTTATTATTATTATTATTGTAGCTGAATTTGGCACCTCTTTTCCAAGAGTTTTTGAAATATGGACATGGTTCCAACATTAATATCCCCTGCAGGATTGCAAGTTTGAATCCATGGTGCAAGCTTTAACACAAACTTTCTTTTTGCCCATAAAACCAAATGTAGGCTGTTGGTTTATAATAGCCACACAATTGCACTTCACATTTTCTCATGGAAATGCATCTAGTTTTTTATCAAATGGCCTCACATGTCAGCCTATTCCCTGAAGACCCGCTGTCTGATTATGTAGTGAGACAGTCATGGGCTAAAGACACCAGTACACTCAAAAGTTACAAATTCACGAATGTAAGAATAAAAGTGGGAGGACACGCACTTCTGGATGCAGGAGCAACGAATTTCAAAGGTAGAAGGAAGTGGAATCAATTATGAGTCCTTTTTTGTGCCTTTTTGTGCCAGTTTGTAGCCTCAAAATGACTTATAGGTCAAAAACACTTCATGCTTCAGTTAAATTGTGTTCACTATCATTTCCAGGGGTGTCAGTAAATGTGGCACATGTGTTTCTGTTGAAAATAATTACATCTTAATAAAGGATTTGTTTTTCCCTGAATACATTTATTTCAATTAAAGGTTCATTATTTTCTAATTTTTTTCATTGTGAAGCAACTTCGCCAAAAGGTGGATTTGTTCTAACTGTTAATATCTTTACAAGGGGTTCCAGTAATTGTGGAGGGCACTGTACATAAGTCTGTCATGACAACTGACCTATAAATACATAGAAACATTAATTAAGACTTCTCAGTAGTCATAAAACTTTAGTGATTGAATTAAACAGCTGTTTAATTATGGAATAGGCCTTGATAACTATGAATGTCGATTAAGTCAGTAATCATTAACACTAGACTTTAACCGCCAACATTCCAGTCGTCCTAGAACCGCCAAGGGGGGTCATTTTGACCCCCCTGCTGCAATAGCATCAGCGATGCTAAGATGTCATTTCTCATGTCTTAAATTTCGCAGTATTTTAATCGATGGTGCGCTGTTAAAGTCGGATGACATCATAAGCGTATAGCGTTGTTAAGCAACCAGGCTGGTGGGCCTGAATGAGGGGGTAAAAATGACTCCTCGGCGGTTCTAGGTATAAATGGTCGTATTAATTTTTCTTTTTATCACACACTCACCAAAATCCACTGAATGATTAATAAAGCCATTTTAGGAAAAGTCACCAACTTAAAGATGTAGGGGTTTTATTTTAACAGAATTACAAGCATTTGAAAACACCAGGGGGTAAAAATGACCCCCTTGGCGGTTCTAGTGTTATAGGGTTATATAGTAGTCGTTGAGCCTTTTTGGGACAACTGACATCAACCAACAAAAGCAGCTGGTTGGCATAGTGGTTAGGCCGTTGCCCCTGCAATCAGAAGGTTGTGGGTCCGAATCCCAACACTGCTAGTGTCACCACTGACGTTCCTGTGAGCAAGGTACCACCCCAACACACTGCTCCCCGGGCGCCCCTCAACGGTGGCAGCCCACTGCTTCACTTGGTGAATGGGTTAAATGCGTGTGTGCTGTGGTGTGTCTATAAGGGGCCGCTTCACTTCAAAAAGCCATTTACAGACTGATGAAAACACCCTTTACAGTGACTGATACTTGTTGGAATAGTCCTTTATGAATATTGATTAAGTCAGCTGTCATAAAGGGCTTACGTAGGGGTCAACTAACATAAACCAGCAGTAAATTTTGTCTTCATGCGTCCTATCAAAGCCACATGCAACACAATCAATCTAAGTGACCTACTTGAGAAAAGAGAGTACAAAAGCAACTGCTCTGTCACTTGGAGTGCCGTCATGCCCTTCACCTCCTTTCATCAGAATTCACTGTATCCAAGGCAAGCTGTGTAGACCTCCAAATTAGCTGGGATGTGTCGCAAAAGAGAGGGATGTAAATATGTCAAAAAATGTGAAAACGCAAAAAAGGAGTTGAGAATAAAGGAAGGGAAGAATGGTATAAAGCTCAGAGAAGAAAGGAGATGATCTATCCTTAGGGCAAGTGCAAAAAAGGAGTGCAAAGGGAAAGGAAAGGATTGAAAGAGAGAGGAAGAGAGAGCTGGGGTAATAAAGGCACAGCACGCCACACACACACGCACACAGGGATGAAATGAACGTACTTTGCATTTTTGTTTAGAAGGGACATTAAATATTTAGCGTGTGATGTGGTGTTGCTGAGGCGCTGCAACAAAAAAAAATAACAGGCTAACCTCACCCATCCACAAGCAATAAAAAAGCACATGAAAGCAGAGCTCTTTGATTAGTCCTGGGTTTTGGTGTTTTAATGCGTACTGTGATGCGCTGAAAAAAATATACATGAAAATTAATGAATTGCACTCTTACTTGAATTTGTGCAAACTGATGATGGAGACAAATTCGCTGTACAATGTGTAATTCTTTACTATAGGGAAGTGCTCATAAAGCTACATGACACCTACATTAACCTGTCTTGACAACTGACATATAATAATGGGCATAGAAAATAATCAACCCCTTCAAAACATTCACATTTTTTTGCTTTGCAACATTTTCCAGCTATATTTACTCAAAGCAACATATAACATAACATATAACATAAAAGTGAAAAAAAAACAATCACTGTCAGTACTTTGTAGAACCATCTGCCTGTTGAGATACTTCTAGCAACTTTGCACATCTAGACTGTGTAATATTCACTCACTCTTCCTCACAGGACTGTCCAAGCTCAAGCAAATCAAGTGATGAATGATAGTGGGCTGCAATCTGCAAGTCGTTCCGCAGATTTTCAATTGGGTTTAAGTCTGACTAGGGCATGGAAGGACATTCACCTTTTTCTATTTCAGCAGTTATGTGGTCTATTGTACTTTGGGTCATTGTTATGCTGGAAGGTGAACCTTCTTCCTATTGACAACTTTCTGGCAGAGAGCAGCAGGTTTTCTTCATGAATTTGGTGATATTTTGCCCCATTCATTTTTTCATTTTCTTTCTATGCTGACCAGTTCCCCAGTTCCTGCTGCAGGGAAACATCCCCACAGAAAGGCGCTACCACCTCCATGCTTTACTGTGCATACGGTGTTCTTTGGACTCTTAAGCTTCATTGGTTTTCCGCCAGATGTTCCATTTGATGTTCAGAATAATTTGATTTTGCTCTCTTTTGAACATATCACCTTTTTCCACTAGACCTCAGAATGTTCAAAGTACGTTCTGGCAAAGCTCAATTAAGACATAATGTGGTCTTTCTTGAGGAGTGGCTTTTTTTTCTTGAAACCCACAAGCCACATTTGTGGAGCTACTGTTGTCACATGCACAGATCCACCCCAGTGATTCTAGTTATTAAATAATTTATAAATGAATTTCCCTGTGACCCTAGTAATTTTTAAGTGGTTACAAAAAATGAATGAATTAATGAATTGTTGCTAACAACTGATGTTGCTAATAACTGCTGCTAACATATCTTTCACTTGGATATTTTAAGTTGCACTAAATAAATACTGCAAGAAAAAATGTTTTTTAGCATCAAAATGTGAAGTCTTTGAAGGGGGTGATTATTTTCTACAGCCACTATAAATACATAGAATGATTTTATGTAGGCTTTCTCAAATGGACTGGTTTGGCCTTTATGACAACTGATGTCAGATGGAATAGGCCTTTATTATAAATGTTAATTTTATCTTATGTCCGTTTCCATAAAACGCTTAAAGAGAAGTATTGTACCATCTTATGACAATCAACGTAAACCAACAGAAAACCTATTCCAATACTAAAACAGCCTTTGTTATGCCTGCTATTTGGCTTATGTCAGTTGTCTTAAAATATTTACGTAGGAGTTTTATGACAACTGACATAAACAAACAGAAAAATCAGAAACAGAATTTATGGCTGACACTTGTTGGATGTTGGCTTATGACATAACAGGTTTATTTAAGGGTCTTGCAGCCTCCTACAATAATGTACATAAACCAACAAAAAGAGTCACTCCCGCACAGACAAAAATAGTGACTAATACTTGTTGGAATAGGCCTTTGTAAATCTGCATGTCAGTTGTCACAACTGAATATATGACCCCTACATAATCCACAGGTTGAAAGACATTTTAAACTTGTGACTCATTTCATCATCAGACTTCTCTCACTTAGTTGTTTTGTTGGAGTTCAGTGATTATACTACAAAGCTCGTCTTTGCGGTGTCACCCCCCTTCACCCACCTGACTGAACCCACTGGGAAGATTTACAGTGGAATTGGTAGATATTCCCAAGTCTCAGTGTTGAGAAGCAGCCCATATTTCATATCCCCCCCCCTCTCTCTCTCTCTTCTCTGAATATTTGATGCCAGCTGGTGTCAATCTTTCCTCTCGCGACGGGGGAGAAAAGAAGGCTGCCAGTCTGCAGTGTATTCCAGATGACATTCCTGTTCAGAATGCCATGAACGGGCTTTTGTTGAAGCACATGAATGAGAGGCAGAGCAGATGAAATCTGCAGAGAGCAGACTGCTGCCTCCAGACTAACAGCAAATCTGCTACAAATGCTACAAACAACATTAGGGATGTTTTCTGCCAGAAACTAAAAGTGAATCATTTTATGATTCTGTTATTCCATTGTGTGTGGGAAAACTGATGGAAGAGTGACATAAACGAGTGAGGGATTTAGATTTCACAGAAAAGGGAAATCACTTCTTAGAAATGTAGCAGGGTTCTGCATTAATGAATACTGTGTCGGGGAAATTTAACATTTTACCATATAAGCATATATCCAGACTGAATCAATGTATCCAATGTATCCTAAGAAAC